>OX596271.1:7025294-7147643 GCA_951394255.1 Polyploca ridens | reverse complement strand
AAACAGTTTATTGTCAATGACGACCCAACCTATTTTGATGCTGTTTTCATGATGAATATAAAATCTCTGCGGATTAAAGACAATAACTTTATGTTATATCTACCGTCATTATCTCTCAAGTTATGAATTTAAACATAGACTACAAATTATAGCCTAAAAATTATTGCCATATAGATACTCCCGCGCTCCTCTCACGATTGAGAAAGCATGAATAATAATGAATACCAAACGCAGGCGGAGGGTTCCACATACCTGTAATATATGCCTATCCATCCTCTCTCCATTCTGCGGTGCCAGGGGGGAACATGGTCACCCCATGGTCATGGGGCAATGGTTGCACGGGGCAATACCCTCCCCCTTCCAGCTCATACAGGGCTTCGTTCTCGAAGTCACAACCGCTGGTCTTCTGTGAGGGTTGAGCGAAGACTGGCTCCTCGCAGTTTAACATTGCTGTTCTAGAAAAGGTGGAGGTATTTTGGGGATCAGAAATTAGGTGGCTATTTAGAAGTGGACGTCATCTATAATTTCACTAGGATGATGTGGCCAGAGGTGGTAAGTACGATGAGGTTAGAAAAGAACTGGTACCCATCCAGTTGACTAGCAAGTTAAAAATCTGCACTTTCATCTGCTTTGGTAGCCATATTTGATAGTTCCTTTTTTTTCAACTAAGTCGGTAAACTAGCATACGGCCAAAATTCAAAAGACCTTCGCAGGCACTCATGAAAAGTCTGACTCAAATACCGGACTCTAATAATAAACTCAGCAATTAGTCTTTTCAAAACAAGCTTAGATTCATTACATAATATTTACATTCTAATCGCACTGACAACAATTGCGTGCCCCGGCGAGGCGGCAAAACTACAAAGTAGACTGTATCGATATTTAAGTAAATAAACAGCAAACTCGGCGCAGACCAGCCCCCACAAGCAGCACCTGTTTACAAGTATGACGCGTGTGGCAGCCACCGCTCTCTTGTTGGTACGGTTATCGTAGCTCTATGGGCGCTTGCAATACACGAGGCATCACGCACGCGTTACCGACCTATCCTCACCCCGATGAGTTCTGGCGAACTTACTCATGCGCAGGAACACAACATGAGGTGTTTGGTGTTCTGTGAGGTGGAGGAACTTCCCCATTACTGCTCTTGGAGCGAAATAACGCTATGCTCTACCTCACTTGATACCTTCTCTCCTTCTAGGCTTTGTGTGTTTACCACCAGATACATACTACACCAGATACATACAGTCACAGTGGGATTGTGGTGAAAGAAAGTAAAAACATGCGATGAATCAGTGGTACTCAGGTAGACCGCCATGGCGAATGTTCTGGTGAATCCTCCAGTAAGCCTGAGCTCTCTGTGAAGGAAAATATCGTAAGGAAACTAAGTGTAGTGGCATGGAGAGTGTTCTAAAGAATAGTTCGATTTGATGCCCACGGCTACTTTCCACCATCGCAACTCTCGCCATCGACGGGGAGTCCATCCTCACACATTGAAACCAGAATTGTTTCGAACTGTGCGGGCTAAAAGAAGTTTTCTTCCGCGGACGCTCGGACTGTGGAATGAGCTCCCGCCGTGGTGCACCCAATGGAGTACAGCATGGGGTTCATCAAAAAGGGTGTGAAGAGATTTCTGCAGGGTCGGCAACGCGCAAGTGATACCCCTGGTGTTGCAAGCGTCTACGGTAACTGCTTACCATCAGGCAGGCCGTATGCTTGTATGCCAACTTAGTGGTATAAAAAAAAGTACTTCGTAGTACTCACCTGGTTGACTACCAGTGTATTCCGTCAGCTGCACTAGAGAACCAGTTCCTCCTAGGGTTTGAGCGCTTACCATAGTCGGGTACAGCACCAATTACCATATCAGACCAAGAAAAGAAGAAAATAATAGCAGTAAGAAACACAGTACCTTAAATAATCCCCAAAGACAGGAGCATTACTCCTCGCGAGGGCATAATGGTGTTGATGGAAACTTGCTATGTGGTCCATCACAGCCTGCGTCCTGTACACCTTCTCCAGGTTCACCAGACCCTCAGGACCGACTCGACGCCAGCCTGGCGCTGATTCACCTTCCTCATCGAATGATGCTATGTACTGGAGTTAACAGATTTATGGCATTAGTAACAAATTAGCTTCTCGCCTATTTTACGATAAGCGTGGGTAGTTTGATCATTAATACAATTTGTGAGACAAAAAACTAATTAATAAACAACTCGGATCAGGGTCTGGGCCCACGTGAACTGGGCTCACGCGAACTAGGCCCGCATGAACTAGGCACACGTGAACTATGGGGTCATTCTGTAAAGTAAATGTCACAGCCTCTATGATGCACTCAGTATACTATACTCTATATTTATCGTAAGACCGCTGTCCGAAGCATCGATGCGTAGACGTCAACGACTTTTGTTTTACATAATCGAATAGCTGATTTGGGGCTGCCTGGACTGGGGCTGCATTAAATGGCCCGAGTAACCTAAGCCCGAGACAGTAGTAAGAATGTGTGAGCTGGTAATGTAGAACCTACCACTTGTCTATTTGCCTCGCCGAGCCTTGAGTCCCGTTTACAACTGTCCCTCAGAGGACTGGTCGTAGTGCTTTGGTCCACTCGTTTCCCACTTTCTCTTCTTGTGTCTTTTTTTAATGATCCTCTGAAAAAGGATGCAGTTATATAATATGGATAGGTAGCTAGTACTAATAATATATATATTTTTTTATACCACTAAGGTGGCAAACAAGCATACGGCCCGCCTGATGGTAAGCGTTTACCGAAGCCTATGGACGCTTACAACACCAGGGGTATCACTCGCGCGTTGTCGACCCTGAAGAAACCTCTTCACATCCTTCTTGAAGAACCCCATGCTGTACTCCATTGTGTGCACCACGGCGGGGAGCTCATTTCACAGTCTGAGCGTCCGCGGAAGAAAACTCCTTTGAGCCCGCACAGTTCGAAACAATTCTGGTTTCAATGTGTGAGGATGGACTCCCGTCGATGGCGAGAGTTTGTCTCCAATCTCACATAATGCACTTTATGTGAGATTGGAGAAATTATATACGAATATACGTCAGTCAGAGCGCTTCATTCAGTCAACCCCAACTGCCCACATTGCAATATCATTTCGGTGATCCTTAATGCAGGTGGATTTGATGTGATGATAAGATGTTTAATATCCTGGGATATTCTTCTCACTGAGCAGCGTTCGGGAAGCTACGGCATATCTTCACGTCCAGAATACTTCAGTCTGAAGACAAAGCTCTTCAATCAGTGCGTGTTACCAGTGATGACATACGGGACAGAGACGTGGTCTTTCACTGCTGGCCGCATAAATAAGCTCAGAGTCACTCAGTGAGCTATAGAACGAGCTATGCTCACAATTTCTCTACGTGATAGGGTCCGACACAAGGACATTCGTAGAAGAACAAAAATTACCGATATAGCTCGTAGAGTTAGCAAGTTGAAGTGGCAATGGGCAGGCCACATCGCTCGAAGAACCGATAACCGGTTTTGAGTGGCGACCACGTACTGGAAAGTGCCGAGCGGGACGACCTCCCACCAAGTGGACCGACGACCTGTTTCGAGTCGCTGGGCGTCGCTGGATGCAAGCGGCCCAAAACCGTTCGAAGTGGAAGTCAATGGGGGAGGCCTGTGTTCAGCAGTGGACATCCTTAGGCTGATATGATATTTGTCCTGTGAAGGAATCCAACCCACGATCTATGCATGGTAGTCAAGGTACCTAACCTCGACGCGAACCGGTTCATTATGACATGATTTCATCTGATGTGATAGTGACTGTGATAATGTGCAGAGATAAGGAACGTGGTTATAATTACTTGTCTTCTTTGACGGATTCTCGTTTGAAGTCTCTCCGGTGTGTCGGTGTGGCAGCCACCGAGTGGCTACTGGTTAGTGAGGGTGTGGCTGCCAGGATTTCTCTGGAAAAGAAACAAAAATCATTTATTCAGTTGATTAAAAAAATACACAAGAAAAAAAAACACATTCTTAGTACCTGTTTTGTTCCGTACCCAAAGGGTAATGATAAGAATTTTATTTTCTTTATGTTGTGTTGAAGAAAATAATAATGTTTGTTTTAAAAATACATAATTTCTTACAATCAAGGAATTACGTTACAGACTTCTGATAATTTCTCTATTTGCAATAAAGTATATTCAAATATGCTATTTGTAATAAAGTATATTCAAATATGCTATTTGCAATAAAGTATATTCAAATATGCTATTTGCAATAAAGTATATTCAATATGCTATTTACTGAAGGGTGCCAACGGGACCCGCGGTTACTAGGCCTCCGCTGTCCATCCGTCCATCCATCCGTCTATCTGTCAGTCGGCTGTATCACATATCGGTAATTCTATTTTCACAAAATGTGTATTTCTATTGTCGCTATAACAACTAATAATAAAAATGAAATAAAATGAAAAAATAAAAATCTACATAAAGTGTATTTTCCATTCAAGAAACGTGTTTGTTCCGTAAACACGTTGCCCCGTGTGTTGCAAACGTCTATATGGCTACGATAACCGCTTAACATCAGGCGGGCCGTAGGTACGATTGATTACCGACATAGTCGTTAAAAAAATGATTTGTTTTATTCACAAATGTGAATTACTTTCCGAAATATTTGGGTTTTAAAATTATTTTTTTTGTATTTTTAGGGCGGCGTGTAAAAAAATCAGTATAATATAAAATGGCTGACTCTTTAACCCAGCTCGATAACAACAACATCCAAAATTTTACGTTCATAACAAATATTATTAATTTACGAATCCCCGCCAGACGGTGTAATCTAAACAATGTTTAGATTTAAATAACAGTACGTAGTTAGTAAACATAGTATGTAGAGAGGTAATTAAAAAATAACACATATGAAAGCAAGCCACTCGACTGTGGTGGGAGCCATGATTGAAATATTACGAGAGATGATAATACCGGGTTTTAACTATCATTATACCATGTACGAGAAGTCAGATACTTCAACAAGGTTTTATAGTGAAAATAATAAATTTAATTACAAACTTCTACTAATATTAAAAACGTGAGAGTTTGTTAGGATGGATGTTTGTTAATCTTTCACGCATAAACACCTGAACGGATTGGTGAAAGCAAAAAACTTTGGCCGCACTAATATTGCACTCTTTTTAGAAGCCAAACAAACATACTCTGGCACGTTAATTCCGTACATCCTCCATCAATATTATGTGTGGCATCTTCAATAACACCACATACATCGCAATTAGGGGATCAAAAACTTATTTGTCGGAATATATCCGGAGCGAAGGTGAAGAGGTAAAACTAGAATATTTAACAAAAAAACATTTAACAAAAATGGCTGCGACACAGTTAAACAACTAATGTAGCTATTTTCGTGCACACTTTATTATGTACATTTTATTTTGTTCTAATAAATTAATTTATCTGAAAATTACCTTATCTGATCAATCTACGGAACAACCAAAATATCGGGCTGGATTAAAGCCCACCTGCGTCTTCCTCGGTAATCTTATAAACTCAGAGTAAGTGCTGGATATTTGTTTCATGATAAGTGCTAACCTGGGTTAAAATTTTTCATCATCAAGTGAGCACTTAACTCCGAGTTAAATAATATATAACCCAGATTGGCTCATGTCTATGGGGGCTGGTGGTTATATCAACTCTATATACATGCAATAATCTTGTTAATAAATCCGTGATATGAGTCGCGGGCGCTGACATGTGTACCTACCAGATGATTTAGATTCATATTATGTAAACTAGGCAAGTGGGGAATATATTAAAACCTTATAAATTTTCGAAAAAGTCGGTAAACAAGCGTACGTCCTGCTTGATGGTAAGCGGTTACCGTAGCCATATGGACGTTTGCAACACACGAGGCATCACTCACCAACCTTCCACCCTCCCCAATGAGCGATCTTACTTACGCGCAGGAACACAACATAAAGTTATTTGTCTGCGGTGTTCTGTAAGGTGGAGGTACTTCCCCAGTCGAGCTGTTCTTTGAGCGAATAAACTCTACGCTCTACCTCTCTTTATATTTTCCCTTGTGAGCAGTTACAGTGGCCTTGACCATAGTTTTGACTATTTTTATGATAAGCCACAAGTAGCCACTAATGCCCGGTTTCAATAAACAAAAACGAATCGTTTTGCTTACCAATGGTAGGTTTTTTTATTGCCAAACTGGGCATATAGATCATTTCGTAAGCTAATTACCTTACGAAATGATCGTTACGTATGTTTGTTACCTCATAACTCCGTCATTTATTAACCGATTTGCAAAATTCTTTTTTTATTTGAAAGGGTATCCTTCCCGTTTGGTCCCATTGTCATCAGATCAGGATTTGATAACTTCTTAGTGTACTTTGAAGTCGGTTTAAGGTTTTTGTAAAACAGTCCAATTATTTTGAAGTCGGTTAAAAAGAAATTGGCATTCATTATTATGTGTTTTAGTTGTTCAAACTATGTACAGTATTACCATTATACCATGGTATTACCCGCATATCCTTAATCTAAGGTTTATTAATTAATATATTATAAGGGTAATTACCCAACTGATATGGCGCGTCGTGAATCTTCGCTCGCACAGAAAAGAAAGTATAGCCCCGAAGATTAACGAAATAATGCTTAAAACTTTCAATCAACCTTAGATCACTACTATAAAGTTCATTATACAGTGCAGCTGTTAGTTCCGTGTCACTCGCAAGTCACGCCCCTCCGCACGGCGCGCGCTAACATGGTGGCAGCTGCCGACCAATAGCGTTTCCCGCGCTTTGAAAATGTATCTTCTGCGCAGGTACATCGGTAAGCCAATTAGTTGGGTACTACTGTACACGCACTTCGTCACTCACAGCCCCTACTCTAGTACAAAGAAATAGACAAACATTCATATTATCTATGGTACTAACCTTAGTTCCCTTAAGAAAGCTCCAAAGAACGGTATGAGCCGACACTCCGGCATGGCCAGCGCCCTGCCAAGTGCCCTCTCATATTCGGCGGACAGCAGCGCAGCGGAGAGAAAGTCCAGCGACGGGAGAGACTCGTCTGATATGCTGAACCAGAAGGATTTCAACTTGTTTGACCTGGAAATGAGGAGTTAGAGTTAATATAGGTAGTAGTTCTGGTTTTGGCTTTAAAAAACCGGGTCTCACAATTTTTCCAAAAAAAATGGCATTAGTTCTCTAAAAGGTCAAAAATCAGATACATTTTTATTCGTGAAATATACATGTAATTGTTGAACTTATATAAATAAATTTTGCGCTATGTTTTGCCATAAAAGGCATACTAAAATATGGTTTGGTTTATTTCTTATATTCAATATAATTAAAATTAATTTCTAAATAATACAATACACTGAAAAAGAAACAAATAATCACAAGAATACTACATTAAAAAAAATAACCATACATTTTATACAGAAAAAAATATACAAATAGGTAATTAAACAAGAAACGCCAAAATTTTATAATAACACCTGGGGGCCAAGTCTGCTAAAATGTCATTCCGACAAGATTCAATTGCAATTCAATTATCATTGAGCCGATGTGCGCAGTCTAATATTTCATAATGGTCGCATAATGGTCTCATAATGGTCTCTTATTAGCGCTCCTGTACACGATGCCGCCGCCGCGCTGCTACCGCGACGTTGTCCGCCATTATTTAATTGAGTTATTCCATTGCCAGCCGCCAACGAACGTGCAACACGTTTCATCTCCGTAGCTAGCAATGTATTACTGACAACTGTATAGAATGATTTAATCAAGCGGCGGCGGCGCGGCTATGGTGCGGCGGCGGAGCGGTGCCGGTGCGGCGGCGGCATCGTGTACGGGGCGCTTAGTGTTGTGATAGATAGTAGTAGAGTTGCCATAAAAAAACAACTCATTTCCGTAAGTATTTATTCAAATAATTATTTAAATAGTTTGAACTCATAATTACGTAGCACCATGACAGTTGAAATTATTTACAGATACACGATAAATATTAAATCTAAGTTATCCATACTTAATATTATCAATGCGAAAGCAACTCTGTTTGTTTGTTTGTTACTTTTTCTCGACTAAACGGCTGAACATAGATATGTAGTACCCGGGTTATGATATAACCCGGGGAAGGGCTTAGGCTATGATCTTTTGTCTCAAAAAATAATCTTGAAAGGGGTGAAATAGGGTTTGTATAAGCAATCCATAATTCCTCAAGTTAGGGATCTGAACATTCATTATTTAGGCTTTGGATAACAAAAAAGATTCTTTTAAAAATTCTTTAGATGTACTCCTATTTAAAGTCCTTACAAAAAAAAATGCTATTACCATGGTCATTTTATGTTGATAATATTTTACAACATATAATTTGGATGCATAGTTTTTGAGATACTTCTTTAAAAATAACAAAAAGCACGCTTATTAAGTTAGGAATTGGTGCGGGACGCGGCGTGGGGCATACGGATTAGGGAGGTACTCTAAAATTTTTGACAAGATTTAATTTTTATACTTTGTCGGCGTGTTGAATATGTATACTCATGCCACATTACAGCTTTCTAGTACTAAGTTTCTGAGCTAAGCCGAGGACAGACCAATTCCCACCTGCCTTCCCATTGCCTGACCAACCATGCGGTTATACATCCCGAATCTTGGGGATCGTAAGGCAAATGACGCGGACAGACAGAGGGATGTACATGGCGAAACGTCGGGTTCCTTGTTGATGAAACCCTACAATTGTGGAACTGACTCGTCTTACTTGGTTTTGATGAAGGTGGGTTGGCCATTTCACATTTTTTTTTTAAATGGTTGGGATATTGAGTGTCTCAGTAACTTATCTCAGCTCTTGACACAGATTTCTGTGAGACAGTAAGGAAATTGCTCTGCCCAACTAATGTCTGGTATGACCCAGTAGCATAAAATGCCATAGCAATCAGAATCTACAATAGAAATATTATTGGCATAACAAGCGATATGTATGTATAGTAACAATATATTAGATAATTCTTAATTGTACACTATAAAGCTGTAAACAAAAAGAACAAGACCCTTAAAGAACTCATTGTATTAGAAACATACAAATTATGAATTTATTATATTCATACCTTCATCGCGACAGATATGCCATCACTTCGCCATCTCAGTATAGAACTCATATTTATTTCAATGTTCAACTACTACTAAATGCCCCAAATGTCAAAAATGCAATGGCCGCACAATCGTCTCATAATGATAAAAATATTTTCAAGTGATCTGTCAAAAGATTATTGGATGGCGGATCTATCGTGCAATAATGAAACCACTGATATTTACGGAAATAGCAGATTACCAAACTTTTACCGAAAAATCAGTAGAAAAAAAATATGTATAAAACCTGTCAAAACTGACAAAGATTGAAGTTTCAGTGGAAAATCATCGGTAGGCAATTGTGGGACCATTATGCCGTCATTATGCCGCCATTCTGACGATTTTGTTAGCAGACTACCAAAACTGTAAAATGTCACAATTTTGACACCACTGAAAGTTCATTGGAACACAATTGTAATAGCAGACTTGGGCCCCTGTTGTATTTCATGGATTTTCGACAATCATCCTTCATGGTTGATCCCGATACCGAGGGATAAATCACGAACCAAACGTTATTTTAACTAAAAGATGAACTATCATAGAATCTCATATTCAATCTAATGCAATATTCGGTGGTAAAACTATATTTTGCGTATGACTCAAATATGACACCATGTTTGTTCAACCTTATCCACCATCCCCATTTTTACACCGAACCACAAGACGCCGGGATAATTTTCACCCGTACGTTGTTGACATACCGAAAATACGGACACAGTTTTGCATCCTCATTTATAACGCGGACAGCAAGGGAGTGGAATTTGCTTCCGGCGTCTGTGTTTCCTGACTTACAATCTAGGTACTTTCAAGGCCAGAGTGAATAGGTTTCTTCTGGGTAAGCGTGCTCCATCTTAGACTTCGTCATCGTCCTTTATGGATCAGTGGCCAAACGCAAGCCCATTTATATAAAAAGAGAAATATTTATGTACAAAATAAAACGACAAAGAAAACATAAGTAAGTATAAAGAACTGAAGCCAAATGTTGACACTCAAACACTCGTTATGTGAAAGAATGGCGGCCGAAAAGAAAATCCTACAGCGCGAGATTAAGAAATGCTGGATATGACTCTTTTAAAATAGAATGTTCTAATCCTAAATTGGAATTAGGTGACACGGTGAAGGCTTTGGGTTTGAATCTACAATGATCTTGAGTTTTTAATGAAGGAAAGCATTGATAAAGCATAGTAATTGTAAGTAATTACATAGTATTGTTTGTAAGTTTTCTTTTTTTTTGTGATGTCGGAAAGGGTTCGACTGAAAACCAGTTCCAAGGTATGTACCATATACCTTGGAGTAATAACTGAGTCGTAATCCTTTTTCGACATCGCACAATATTACTGAATGTTTATATTTATTTATTTTTTCAAATGTATTTAGGTATTTGTTTATTTTGTAATGTAATATATAATTCTGTAATGTTGTGTGTATGTCGAAATAAATGTTTTTTCTTTCTTTATTTTTTCTTTAATTTGCCATTGTAATTTATACAAATAGACCTTCGCAGGCATTTATGAAAAGTCTGACTCTAATACCGGTTCGGAAGGTTGCATTTGCTGAGAAGAGCCGGCAATAAACTCAGCAATTACTTATTTCAAAACAAACATAGCTTTCTCGCCTAAATTGTCCAAACAATATTTAAAAACAATAACTGCCTGTACTAAATTAGCGTTACCGACCCTTCCCTCCCCGATGAGCTCTGTCTCTGTTACTCCCGCGCAGGAACACAACATACAGTTATTTGTGTCCGGTATTCTGTAAGGTGGAGGTACTTCCACAGGCGAGCTGCTCTTTAAGCGAATAAACGCTATGCTCTACCTCTCTTAAAATCTCTGCTATGCGAGTTTTTCAAAAGAGTCGTAAAATGGTCACCATGGTCAGCAATATCGGAAATCTTTCTAGTATTGCAAACGTCCTTAGTCGGTGGTGACCACTACTATTTGTAGCGACCAACATAATGAAGTTCACACGCCGATAGATAGATGGCGTGGCGTCACATTATCCTGCATCGCGCTTACGAAGTTTTCTCGAGAATCTGCATATATACAAGTGTCCGACATGTACAGTTGGACCGCGGTCCCCAAGCACGATGACCCAGCTTTTAAATGGAGGTGTCATCCACCTTGCACCTACATAATTAGTTAGATTCTCTGTCTCATTATCAATAAAAGTAAAAATAAGATCTACAAATGTCTCTCCTCTTTCGGACGGGACCTTTTCTTACAATTATTTGATCGGTAGAGGCCGAGCTCTTACTCTTAGGTATATTTTAATACATTTACGGCGGAATGTGCCAGGTCTGCTCTCCGGAGAAGATTAATATATTTAATTAGAACATTTACGTTGTATATTAGCTGTGGTGACACGGTTTATGTTTAGGATGTCGTAAAAGCTTCCGCTCGGATGGTATTCTTGCGTAAAGGTATGAGATGTGGCCACCCGTGAGAAGAGGTGGGGGTTGTACTATGTAATCTTTTGATAGTAGATTTAATTTTCGATGTGACACTTCTTTGTTTGAGGAAAAATTTTTTCTGCACCTGATATTTCTTGCATCCGTCAATATAATCTTGCTCGTAAAGTGACCATTTTTATCATAATGCAGCTTAATACGCACTAGTGCTTTTTACTTTACATTACCGCACAGTTGATAGGTATAATCCCGATTATGTTAAGTTTGTAACTCAATGCAATTTATATGTGAGTAGACGAAGTATTCTTAATTTAAACGGGTAAAACAGTAAGACAGCGCATCACTGTAAAAAAAAACCTGCGCGCCATGTTAACGTTCTCATTCTGTGGTTGATTTTATTATCAAAAAATCTACTTCAAAAAATACATGTCTGTTTTTTCCTCGCAAGTGTGTTGAAAACCGTCGTATGACACGCGCGTGCATTAATCATTACACAAGAGGCAGTAATAAGCCGAGAGTTTGCATGACATGTATCATAATGTGTTCTATAATATTTATTTTATAGCTTAGCTTCAAAAGTAGATGATCACTATAGTACCTTTTCATAAAAACCTATTGGCACTATCTTGCAGCGTTCGGGAAGCTACGGCATATCTTCACGTCCCGAATAACTCAGAGTCTGAAGACAAAGGTCTTCAATCAGTGCGTGTTACCAGTAATGACATACGGGACAGAGACGTGGTCTTTTACTGCTGGCCGCATAAATAAGCTTAGAGTCACTCAGCGAGCTATGGAACGAGCTATGCTCGGAATTTCTCTACGTGACAAGGTCCGTAATGAGGACATTCGTAGGAGAACGAAAACGACGGACATAGCTCGTAGAGTTAGTAAGCTGAAGTGGCAATGGGCAGGCCACATCGCTCGAAGAGCCGATAACCGATGGGGAAGAAAGGTTCTTGAATGGCAACCACGTATTGGAAAGCGCCGAGCGGGACGACCTCCCACAAGGTGGACCGACGACCTGGTCAGAGTCGCTGGGCGCCGCTGGATGCAAGCGGCCCAGAACCGTTCGAAGTGGAAATCAATGGGGGAGGCCTATGTTCAGCAGTGGACATCCATGGGCTGATATGATGATGATGATGACTATCTTGACAGTTTGTATGAAAACTCTGAATTGTGTAACGTAACACGATACTGAAATGTGTGTTCTACCGCTTGTACAACGAACAGTGTTCTGAAGAATTGTTTAAGATGATGCCCACGGCTACATTCTACCATCGCAACTCTCGCCATCGATGGGGAGTCCATCCTCACATATTGGAACCAGAATTGTTTCGAACTGTGCGGTCTCAAAGGAGCTTCCTTCCGCGGACGCTCAGATTGTGGAATGAGCTCCCCGCCGTGCGAGTAACACCCCTGGTGATGCAAGCGTCCATAGGCGGCGGTAACAGCTTACCATCAGGCGGGCCGTATGCTTGTTTGCTACCTAAGTAGTATAAAAAAAAAATTTTAACTGTCTCTGTACCTACAAAATGCTATGGTTCTGGACACGCAGTGCTTTGACGCTAAAGCTGGAGGGAATTGGCATTGTCTAGACAGCATCTCGTCATAACATACTCATTCCAAAGAATTTAAAACGTCCAGAAGGATAGTCGCCTCTATGGGAACACGAAATAAACAAGCCATAATTGACAGTATTTAAAAGTAATAAGTTTAGGTAATTAAAAGTGACTAAATCGCAATACTTACACATGGAAGGTTAGTTTTTTAGTTTTTCCTTAGTTTTTATAAGTGTTGTGACAGTATTTCAATATGCTAGTTGGCATTTTTTATTTAATCAGTACAGCGAGTATGACGCGATGACAGCCGTGCGCAGTACGAACTGAGTGCGATTTGCTCAGGAGCCCCTCAAGCGGAGTGATATTAAATGTCATGCTTTAGTAAGGCTGACTATCCATCTGGGTAGAGGCACGATGCCCTATGAAAATCTTTGACTCATTCCAAAAGACTCAATATCTTGAACCATTCAGTTTCTATACATCTCTGTAACAACTCTTGTAGTTATATCGATTTCTAAATATATTGCCTTACAAACGACGCGCACGTGCTCCAAACGCTAAATAGCTGTTTTTGCGCTGGCAACACTGCGGCCATTGTGAGAAAATATTTGTTGCTGGCAATAATAGCGAACAACAAGTTTTGTTTCGTGAATTGTTATTGTTGAAGTTTATATAATATGGCTTTGAATCAGTTTTTCAATTTTGTCACCAAATATTTTAAGGACTTTTGTATACATTTTAATTATTTTCTTTTTAGGGTTCCACACCTCAAAAAACGGAACCCTAATGGTATCACCTTGTTGTCCGTCTGTCAAGACCCTTTTTCTCAGGAACGCGTGGAGGTAATAAGCTGAAATTAATATCAAATACTCAAGCCTGTAATCCCATAGAGCAGTGAAAAAAATCAAACTTCCAAGTCAACGCAATCAAAAGATACGGCCGTTTATGCCGCATATTTTGACGTTCCAAGGGAATCAAAACCTAAAGGGTACTTCCCGTTGACATATAATCATGAAATTTGGAAAGAAGTTATGGAAGAAATCCGAAAACTGTAAAGTAATTACATCGCAAAAAATATAATCGGAAAAAAGAGGAAAAATAATAATAAATAAATATCCTAAGACATTCCTCACACACGGCTAACTGATCTCAAACTAAGCAGAGCTTGTACTATGGAAACCATAGCTTGTACTATGGAATCGAGTCTCGAAGATATGACGGGACAGTTGGCGCGGTTGATTAAGACTCTGGTTAAGATTCTTCTCATATTCTATGCATTTGTGTGCATGAACATGTCTGTATGTCCTGGGTCTGGGAGTAATTATGTATATTAAGTATGTATTTACAAACAAAAAGTAGTATATGTATTATATCAGTTATCTGGTTTCCATAGTACAAGCTCTGCTTAGTTTGGGATCAGATGACCGTGTGTGAGGAATGTACCAGGATATTTATTTATTATTATTGAAAAAGGATAGAACATATTTAAAGCTGTCAAATTAGTCTTTGTCGTCCTCATTTGCGAGTATTTAGACGTAGCCGCGATGGATGGCGACAAAATTTACATTGAAAACAAGCATTGGACTAATTTGACAGGATTATAGTACCTTCTCGCACTGTCCCGTTTCAAAAATACTACATAGACTAGATATAATAATTCACATTATTATACCAGCAATATTAATGAGACAGTGAATGAATCTCTCGAGATTATCTAATTAACATTTACAATAAACCACAGAATCTATTCTTTCACGGATTTACTTAATTAATCTAGGATTTAAGACGGTGTCGTTAACTAAGAGGTAGCATAGAGTTAGAATATTATAGAGCGATAGCGTTAACAACGTTACCTTGTGTGAAGTGTCAGCAGTTTCCATATAGATGCATTCACAGATATATCGTACAGTAGTTGATTTGCAGTCAGACATAATGTCAATATGGATTCCTTCCTTGTCATTTGTTCTTGGTAAAAGTATCGATAAGATACGAGAAATTGGCATTATACGTATTTTAGTCGCTCAAAATATGTACGCGCACTTTGTTTCAAGGAATTTAGACCGAGGAATGTCCCAGGATATTTATTTATTTAGGTATTTTCAACCAAACTCTATAAAACCCTATGGAAAGAAAATTCCTCATTAGAGTGAGTGAAGGGCAATTCTGTGCATTTTGTTCGTCAGAAAATAAGGCACATCCGGCGGCACTGGGATTTATTTATTTATTTAATTCAACGCAAGCATAGTCTAAAAGCTTGTTGTTTCATCCAACGTAATGTTTGACTGCGAAAAAAGAGAGACAGCATCAGAGCCGTCGGTTATCAGTCGGTAAATTCCGCTGATCACTCGCGGCCGCTTCGCTAGGTCGTCATTCATGATTTCGCATATCATAAAACTTTTTCCAAACGTATACTTCTTGTGAAAAAATCTTACAAATATGTGAAAAAAAGTTAGTTATTTAGAATCTCCAATACATTTGCAAGCCTGGTATATATAAATGTTTTCTTTACTTTTACAATTTATAGGTACATTAGATATGGCCAAAGTTCAGGCAAAAACGCTGTTTTTCGGAGGCTTTGACTGAATTTGTTTCACACTTTTTTTTAATTTCGCCTAAATACACGGCTAGATATAGTGCTCAAGATACTAATTTGTTCAAAACATCTAACGAAAAATGTTTAACAAAGCCATAATAAGTACAGAGGTTTTGTATGAAAAGTATGATGAATTGAGTCCTCTTTAAGGTTTGCTAGCAACAGTAAATTAATACAAGAACAATATAAACTTACTCTTAATTAAAACTAAATTTATAGTTATATAAAAGCAAACACAACCCCCTTTATTACAAAACATGGTTTAAAGCAAAACCAGGTTTTAAAATAGCCTCGTCTCTTTTTATTATATGACGTTAGAAAGTGACAGTAAACCTAGGTTTGCTTTAAACCATGTTTTATAATAAGGGAGAACATGTTTAAAATATTAATACTTTCCAAAAAAATAAAACATCAAGTTACAAAATTAAAGCAGATAAAATAATAAAAAAAAACAGACAAAATTACAAAAAAAAAAACAGATATTGGTGCCGATTCTGTTGTAAATCGCACTAAACTAATTTTAGTCACATCTCATCTCTTTCTTACGAACATTATTGAAAAAGGATAGAACATATTTTAAGTTGTCAAATTAATCTTTGCCGTCTTATTTTGCGTGTATTTAGGCGTAACCGCGATAGATGGCGACTAAATTTATATTGAAAACAAGCATTGGACAAATTTTGATAGGACTAAATTTCTTACATCCTTTTCTTATGTTCTTTGTTAGAAAGAGACATAGTGAGATTAAAATTAGTTTAGTTGTGAACAACAGAATCAGGGCCATTATTACAAAATTTTGATATCCAATGGGATCTCCATCTAAACCGGGTTCAAATACAAACTGAATACAACAAAGTTAACTAATAGCCTCGAATAAAATTAATTTGATATTTTATATTACATTGCCATGTAAAAAAAAATGGATTGTCTACTTTTGGCTTTTTCTTCACATCAATTCTCATACCGACCTGTAAATGAGATCGCTACTTGAAGGATTTATTATAACGTAAGACGTAGACTGTTTATTAAAGCAATAAATTACCTTCGACCCTAGCTGCTAGGGTAACCATATCTTAACACTATGAAGGGAACCAGACTGGATGACTCCTCCATTTAACCCGTTGGTTCAAGGTTCGCGCATGCTATATGAAGTATTTGCCACTATGAAATAAAAATTTTAACAAGAAAAAAATAATTTATTTCTATGGAAAATATTGTGCTCTTTCGCTGACTTCAAAACAGTGTAAAAATTATAGTTATTTCGTATTTTTTTGTGTACTGAGAGCCGTTTTTTTTTTTGTTAAAATTTAACTTAGTTTCAATTTTGAGTGTCATATACATTGTCAATACCTCTAAAAATTTGTCACTGACCGAAGATGTGCATATCATTGATAAATTGTCAACAATATTGAATATAATTGGACTGTTTTACAAAAAACTTAAACCGACTTCAAAGTACACTAAGAAGTAATCAAATCCTGATCTGATGACAATGGGACCAAACGGGAAGTGTACCCTTTCAAATAAAAAAAGAATTTTCCAAATTGGTTAATAAATGACGGAGTTATGAGGTAACAAACATAAAAAAAAAACTACCGAATTGAGAACCTCCTCCTTTTTTTGAAGTCGGTTAAAAATGCTTCAATCGCGATGCCTGCGCTCTTTTCCGGAGGAATTCTGTCATATCTTCAATGTCCATGGTCAGATTGTGATAAAAGAAATATGAAACTACCTCGGGATGTACCGTGATATAATACAGTTTAAACAATTCAAATCGCATAAGCCAATTCCGACTAATCGGTGAACATACATAAAAAACATACGCGTCGAACATAGAATAGATAAAAAAAAAACTAAAAATACGCATCGATTGGACCCAATTATATTTTTATGCTTTGCTGTCGAGACCATGGGATCGTGGGGGTCCGAAGCTCGCCGTTTTGCTCGCACTTTGTCATCAAAATTGATCGAGACCTCCGGAGACCAGCGGGCGGGGAGCTTTTTCCGCCAACGCGTCAGCTTGGCGCCTTGGCTATCCAAAGAGGAAACGCTGCCAGTCTTCTGGGAACCTTGCCGTTAATCGGAAGCAGCGACAGGCTTGAGGAAATTTTATATATATATAGATTGTATTTTAGTACATATTTGATGTAAATAAAAATATATTCAGAGATTTATTTTTCAATTTTGAATGTGCATATCATAAATTGCCAACAATATTGAATAAAATGCTTCAATCGCGATGTTTGCGCTCTTTTCCGGAGGAATTCAATCATATCTTCAATGTCCATGGTCAGATTGTGATAAAAAAATTATGAAACTACCTCGGGATGTACCGTGATATAATCCAGTATAAACAATTCAAATTGCATAGGCCAATTCCGACTAATCAGTGAACATACATAAAAAAACATACGCGTCGAACATAGAACCTCCTTATTTTGAAGTCGGTTATAAATAGGATCACCGAGTTAACAAGGGAAGTTCTTCCGTCAGGTTTGGCCAGTGTTGCCCGACCCGATTTTTAACAATCCGTAGAGCGACGCTTACAAATTCGTTGAAATCCGTATATTGCCTTTACAAAAATCCGTAGATCTACATACAATTTTTAAAGCTAAATCTGACTATCAGCTGTAATTGAAATTGTAAACTAAGAATAATCAGCGGTCATATCGAAAACAAAGGGATAAGCTATAAAAGTTTTTTTTTTATTGATCATTATTACAGTCGGTGTCACATTCCTTATAATTTAACCTTTATTGTGTCACTAGCTGTCCCGCGCGGTTTTACCCGCATTCCCGAGGAATCGTATGTTTTCCCGGGATAAAAAGTATCCTATATGTTAATCCAGAGTATATTCTATCTGTGTGCCAAATTTCATTCAAATCCGTTCAGTAGTTTTTACGTGAAAAAGTAACAAACATACACACTTACAAACTTTCGCATTCATAATATTATAATAGAATAGTAGGATAAGTATTTGGAACAAAAGCTGTAATATGAAATGGTCTTCCACAAAAAAAAAGCCTTGCTGAGTTTCTTGCCGGAGTCTTCTCAGTTTAAGTGTATCCGAACCGGTGGTAAATTCAACTGTATGTACCAATGTATCGTTCATAAGTGCCTTACTAGGGCCTAAACTGAATAAATGACTTTTTGATTTTGATATTGTTACTAAGATCTTTAACTCAACTAGAACATAAATAACCAGATCTCAGGACAAATCCTGATACACGATTAGTCATGGTTACCCCACTGACATCAAGTTAGGGCTGCCGCTTTCACAATCTATATTAGTTAGAAAAGAGTGCGAAAGTGTCTGGAGTTTGTACAAGTGACCAGTCCAACTTATATTAACTAACTTATAATGTTAGAAGGGGAAATCCCCGGAGTCTTGTAGGCGTAGTTTGTACTCTGAGATACTTTGTTTCCGTATTTTTTTTTGATAACTTAAAGATGATGTTCAGAAGTTAGTCAGTTCAAGAAACCAGTTCATAAAAGACAAACGAATAGAAAAAAAAAAACAATATGTTTTGTAGAACAGAGACCCGTTAACCCCAACAAGTCTTAGGCGAAAATGCTTTTAATTACAAAATACCTTGATAACGAAGATAAATAATATAATCATTTAAAACGTATTCTACGTGTTTTTTTGGTTTTTTAATTTAGGTGAGTTCTTGGGTGTAATTAATTTTGCATCAAACATATTTTTTCTTAACAGTAAAACTTTAGTTGCTTGCTTACTTCTTCGAAACGTGATAGCAGGAAGTTGGATAGAAGGAAGTAGGATAATACATTAGCAGATAGTAGGAAGTAGGATAGAAGGACGAAGGATAGTACGGTAGAAGGATAGCAGAAAGTAGGATAACAGGAAGTAGGATAATAGGAATAAAGATAGCAGGATGTAGGATAGTAGGAAGAAGGATAGCAGGAAGTAGGATAGTAGGAAGAACGATAGCAGGAAGAAGGATAGCAGGAAGTAGGAAGAAGGATAGATAGAAAGTAGCAAAGGATTACTAGAAGTTGGGGCGCTAATTAATTATGATTTTGTACTGAACTACAAAAAATATGTATTATTTTAAATTGGGTCGTGTTCTATTTAAGTAATAATAACTTCTTATATAATGGAAATGCAAAACCACACAAATGACGGTACCCTCACCATACAATATAACATTCTTGTCATTTTAAGGGCGGGTGAAGGGTGGGTAAGTGCCGTCCCATTAAACCGGACTCCCATCTCATCTCTGACCTACATACGTCATTCTTGATGAGTTCACAAGTATGTTTCAAGGTCCTGACACGAGTTACAGCCACCTACGGTTTGCCACTCAGAATAAAAAAATGGAGTAGATTATTCTAAATATTTGCCGGTTATTGGTGCTGAATTTGTTGCAAATCGCACTATACTTATTTTAATGATCTCCCTTTCTTACTAATATTATTGAAAAGGGATAGAAAATATTTAAAGCTGTTAAATTTGTCTATGCTATCGTGATTTATTTCGTTAATGGCGACCATAGAAGAAGATGGCGACTAAATTTCTGTTAAAACAATCAATAGAGCACTAATTTGGAACGACAAGATTCAGAACATATGGACATATATATTAGTAAGCAATAGAATTAGTAGGTACCATTAATTTGCTTCGGTAAAAGAAGTTTTACTTATTGAGTACTTAGGTGGTAATTTATACGCAGAGTTTGAAATATCAGCTCCACAATGTTGTCTAACAACTGTCTTATAGCATATTACAATCACATTGCTGAAATATGCAGTGATTGCTGAGATACAAGTAGATAAAATAGAAAGATCATAGATTAATTTCCGCCATTACAATATTGTCAATTTTGACAGTTCATCAAAGAGTTTGTACATTTTAAGCCAACCTCCTTCCTTATACAAATACTAGCTTCTGCCCGCGGCTTCGCCCGCGTCGCCTATAGGAAACAGATGACATATTTTCTTCAAAAACAAACATTATAAGTACCCTCTCTCCCTCTCATTTGTTTTTTTTTTCTTGTGTGAGCCCTATTGACTCTGTTAGGCAATCCCATTCGGAAAATCTGTGATACACGTGACCTTTCTTAGTGGATACTTACACTTCACAAAGAAGACACGCTGTAAATTTCATGTCTCTAGGACCAGCACTTTAGGCTGTTCGTTGATATATCAGTCAGTTAGTTCTCATACACAACTTAATCCTGCATTTCATCCCTTCGAGGGTGAATTATCAAAAGCGCTGTGACACTTAAAAAATAATTCTCAATCTTTTTTTACTGTTTATAGGCCTGTGTTTGACCGCAATCTTCAGCCTAAACACAAAATTTGATAATCCTAACTTAAAAACTGACGGACTTTCATACAAACTTTCATCCCCTATTTTAAGGGTGGAATTTCAAAAAACTCTTTCTTAGTGGATTCCTACTCTTTACAAAGAATACATCCTCCAAATTTCATGTCTCTAGGACCAGCGGTTTAGGCTGTGCTTTGATATATCAGTCAGTCAGTCAGGACTTGGAATTTTATATTCTGACTGATGATTACTATAATATATTGGCTTTTTTTTCATACTTTTTTTTTATTTACAAAATAAAGTATAATATGCAATCATAAAAACGTATGAAAAAACCAAAAACTCACGTGTGCAATAATATGTTTCTCAGAAAATTCAGCCCCCGTTTCACCCTCTTAGGGGTGGAATTTCGAAAAACCCTTTCATATTTGATACGTACACTTCACAAAGAACACACCCTCCAAATTTCATGTCTCTAAGACCAACGGTTTAAGCTGTGCATTGATATATCAATCAGTGAGTTCCCATACACAACTTCATCCTGCTTTTCATCCCTTCGAGGGTGGAATTATTAAAAACGCTGAGACACGTATCAATTAATTTTTAATCTTCAGCCTTAACACAAAATTTGAAGATCCTAACATCGAAACTGACGGACTTTCATACAAACTTTCATCCCCTATTTTACCCCCTTAGGGGTGGAATTTCGGAAAATCCTTTCTTAGTGGATACCTACTCTTCACAAAGAATATACTCTCCAAATTTCATGTCTCTAGGACCAGCGGTTTAGGCTGTGCGTTGATATATCAGTCAATCAGTCAGTCAGTCAGTCAGGACTTTGAATTTTATATTTATAGATGATAGATAGATGATGATTACTATTATTGGCTTTTTTTTCAAACTTTTTTTTTATTTACAAAATAAAGTATAATACCTATGCAATCATAAAAAACCATGAAAAAACCAAGAACTTTCGTGTGTAATAATATGTTTCACAGAAAATTCAACCCCCGTTTCACCCTTTTAGGGGTCGAATTTCGAAAAACCCTTTCATATTTGATACGTACACTTCACAAAGGACACACTCTCCAAATTTCATGTCTCTAAGACCAGCGGTTTAAGCTGTGCGTTGATATATCAATCAGTAAGTTCCCGTACACAACTTCATCCTGCTTTTCATCCCTTCGAGCTTTGTCACTTGGTCGTAGGTCACCAAGGAGCCCTCCGGTATTGTCACAGCGACAGCAGCGGTTGTCGGGACCCTGGGCAACTTTGCCGTATGTTTGCTCCCTCCTGACTTGAGTGCAGGGGGAGGTGATCCGACAGCAGGTCCACCCTGGGTAATTTTCTTTTTTGGCCGTTTGGCCACATCCGACCAGCTAGTGTGCACTTGGGTAGCAGCCTGCGGCTCTGGAGCCACTATGGGCTGGATGGATGGCAGTTCCTCAACCGGCTTATGGGAAGGGTTGCCCTTTTTTCTGGCCGTCTTCTTTTTTTTTCCCTTCTCTGGCTGCAGCTGTGGCTGTGGCTGAGGTTGCGGCAGAGGTTGCGGCAGTGGCTGTAGCTGCCTCCCCACAGGTGCGTGCTTACCCAGCGGGGGCCTGATGGCCCTATCAGGGAAGATTTCTGCTCGGAAGGCAGCCAGTCTAGAATCTACAATCGCCGCAATCCGTTCAAAGAGCCGCTCTTCGTTTCCATCATGTGGAGACGCCAATTCTTTTGATGCCGACGGAGGCTTTGCGGCGACAGTGGCCGGAGTGGGTCGAGCAGCCAAAGTGGGCTGAGTGATAACTGCACTCGTGCCACCAACAGGCCTACGGAGAAGGTTTAGTTCCTCCGTTAGCCTGTCCATTTTATTGGCGAGGCTAGAGACTTGAGAACGCAATTCTGCGTTCTCTTTCTCCAGTCTAGCCACGTTGTCATCGGTGACGGTTCTCCGAGCCAGTTCTGTTGTAGCAGCCTTAACAGTCCGCACAGCTACCCATATAGCACGGACGTATTCGCCCTTCAGGTTTCTGGATTTATCCGCAACCTTTTCCAAATTAAGGAGATGCTGCTCAATGCAGTCACCAAGCTCGACACTTGCCTGCGACTGCATTTCTGGAGCCAGCAACTCCGGGGTCGGAAGATTTTTCTTGGCCCGAGTAGTTTTTGGTTGCACCGAGGGATCTAGAATTTCCTCGATGTCAACGTCCGTACCGTCTTCACCAGAATGTGAAGCCGTTGATATAGCCCTCACCTTAGGCCCACGCGCTTTGTCCGCATTTGTGGGCAGTGAAGATCGCTTGCGACCGCGAGACACTCCGTCTTTCGACATCTCCGATGATGCTACTGATGTGAGCGATATGTCCGAGCCATCAGACTCACCCCCATCGCTCACATCAGCTAAGTTGGCAGGCGTTTTAGGACGCTTAAAGCGCCCACACTTTCCACGTGCCGGGACCACTGGTCCCCCCGACACAACATCTTTCTTTCCGGCTCCCATTGAAGCGGGATCTTGGGTGGCGATATTATCGCCGAGCAGATCTTTGCCCCCCCCAGATACGGTGGGGCAGCCCGGGCTAGGCCCGGGGGTGGATTGTCCGGCTATACCGGTACCCCCCTGGGGTAATTTTTTATTAGAGTCTGCCATGTCATGTTTTCCTTTTTTTATAGGATGAGGTCCCTAAAACGAGCGCTCGGGACTGGACTCCCACCAGCCATTCATCCCATTGGCACGCTAGACCTTAGGATTGGGGTATATCAGTCAGTCAGTCAGGACTTGGAATTTTATATTCTGACTGATGATTATTATAATATATTGGCTTTTTTTCATACTTTTTTTTTATTTACAAAACAAAGTATAATATGCAATCATAAAAACGTATGAAAAAACCCAAAAACTCACGTGTGCAATAATATGTTTCTCAGAAAATTCAGCCCCCGTTTCACCCTCTTAGGGGTGAAATTTCGAAAAACCCTTTCATATTTGATACGTACACTTCACAAAGAACACACTCTCCAAATTTCATGTCTCTAAGACCAACGGTTTAAGCTGTGCATTGATATATCAATCAGTGAGTTCCCAACTTCATCCTGCTTTTCATCCCTTCGAGGGTGGAATTATTAAAAACGCTGAGACACGTATCAATTAATTTTTAATCTTCAGCCTTAACACAAAATTTGAAGATCCTAACATCGAAACTGACGGACTTTCATACAAACTTTCATCCCCTATTTTACCCCCTTAGGGGTGGAATTTCGGAAAATCCTTTCTTAGTGGATACCTACTCTTCACAAAGAATATACTCTCCAAATTTCATGTCTCTAGGACCAGCGGTTTAGGCTGTGCGTTGATATATCAGTCAATCAGTCAGTCAGGACTTTGAATTTTATATTTATAGATAGACGAAATAGCTTTTCCGTGTCATGTTAAATCGTAAAATATACGTTTGGGATTGTGGAAATCATGATAGATTGTTTGAAATGGGTCGGAGCACTCCATGCGGCCGTCAGCCAGACATTAAATGCGACCCACATATAATATGTAAAGAGGGTTGTCATATTAATAGAGACAGATAAACAAATTTTACGATTTATTATGATTTGTTGAAGTTAGTTGGCAAATATGTTTAAAATTAGAACACGGTATAAAAAGGTCAATGGAGCAATACAGAATTCTTTTTGATGAATTGAAATAAATTAAATTATTAAAAGAAACAAATAACCCGACTGCGTAAAACAAAAATTAACTGAAAAGAGAATCTTTAATCTATAGAATTTTGAATATAACTTGAATGCTATAAGGTATTGCAGTCGGGTACAAACCAATAACCTAAGTAGATTTGTATTTTTTTTGTAATATTTGTTTATCCCCGACTCCAATACTGTCCTTGCATTAAACGTGTTTTTTTGCAGTTTACGTCGAAATGGTTGCATAAAAGTATTAAAATATATACATATATGTAAAGGGCTGTTAACAAGCTTTAATTTGATACCCATATTGTTATAATAAGGACATTTTTGTTTTTAATAGCTCCTTCTTTTTTATTCGTAGACGCCATATAAAAATAATATTCCTTATGACACTCCCACAGTTAAGACGATTCTAACTACACCTCATATGTTTAAATCCATCAAGCCGTATAGGCTGCAGAGCGTGCCAAAGAAATAGACATACATACATACATACACTCGAAAAACATAACCCTCCTTCTGAGTTAGTCGGGTAAAAAGAATCGGTCATTATCTAAAGCTGGCGGGTGACGTGACTCGTCTGAGCTTATGTAGTTTAATAGTACAGTCAGCAAGTAGTTTCCGCCGGCCTACAGTCTAGAAAAGCTGAAGGCCGAAAGAAACCCCTGGAGACCGTACTACAATGTCTTCTTTCTTGATAATATTCTTCTGTGTATATTCTCGTGTCTATAATCTGCTGTTCAACTCACTCGTTGAGGTTGTTCAACCCGGCAATCCAGTTAGCATCGTATGTAGATTTCTACAACCCTTGTACCCAAGGGAAAAGGCATCAAAAATCCAGCACCGACAGTTAAAATTTATTTCTAAGCTCTAGATGTATCTTATAATGCAAAGCCTGTACAGTAGTACCCAACTGATATGGCTTACCGATGTACCTGCGCAGAAGATACATTTTCAAAGTGCGGGAAATGCTATTGGTCGGCAGCTGCCGCCATGTTAGCGCGCGCCGTGCGGAGGGGCGTGACTTGCGAGTGAGACGGAACTAACAGCTGCAGTGTATTATGAATCTTATAGTAGTGATCTAAGGTTGATTGTAAGTTTTAAGCATTCTTTCGTTAATCTTCGGGGCCATAATTTCTTTTCGAAGATTCACGACGCGCCTTATTAGTTGGGTACTACTGTACTCTGAGGATTTTACTGCGTGTCTCGATTAGCTCAAAATATACATTGGTTCCTTTTACGGCCTATAAGAAATGATTGTTGAATAATAATAATAATAAATACAATTATTTCAGAAAATTAAAATTCCACACACAAAATCTTAAGACTGTTAGTAAAACATGAAAATAATTGTAAGCTTCTTGTCGTATTTTTATAAATATTGTTCACAATTAATAATAATTTAAATTCAATTTAATTAATTCATAGTGTATCAAAATGTATTCTAGATATTTTGTATAATAAGTATTTAATTTGACTTTGCATCGTTTGCTGGCGCCAAAGTCTCTCTGCATTCGCGCCATTAAAGAATGGTAAAATGGAGGGGCGACCGAGGTTCCAAGTAATCGAGGCAAGTCGAGAGATTCATTCGGTTTGAGATTTTCAATAAATTAAGTTGTGTTTATTTATTTATTTATTTATTTATTAAGAAAACCAACAGCGTAAAATACAATTTCAGTAAAAAAAAATATAAAACCAATAAAGTAAGGCTAATAATAGGTTTCCCTTAAAACTAACAGTTAGTATGGCATAACACAAGAAAAATAATAATGATATAAAATTGACTGCTAAAACAAAAGTGGCAAAGAAGTGAAAGAAAAAAAAAAAACCACTTGGCAAACACACATTAAAAATATAGCAAAATATCAAAAATTTCAAAATAAAATTAAAAACAAATTATAGTATATATTTCTAAAAATATGTATATATAGATATCATATGCTTAATGCAGCTCCACACATGTTAATGAATAATAAAAAAAAGAGAAAAGAGAAAAAGAACAAAAACGAAAGAAAGTAATGTGTACTTTCTTAAACGCGTGCCTGCTTAATTGTTTTTATAATGTGATTCCTAAACGTATGTTTTGAATATAAAAAGAGATCGATGTTACTAAATACGGTATTGTACTTATGTGCAATACGCGTGAGAACAGAGTTGGTGGCGTAATTGGTTGAGCAGTGCGGAACATGCAACAGACGTGTGTGGCGCGTGCGGCGTCCCGGGGTACAGAAAACAACTCCCGCCAACAGTTCCGGGCTGTCTACGCGGCCATTTAAAATATCATAAAGAAGGCACATTTCTAAGACACTGCGTCTCTCCTCCAGAGTCAAGAGGCAATGACGATTGCAGCTTTCAGCATACGAGTCAGAAGATATACGAAGGCGGAAATTTAGATGGTTAACAAATTTTCTTTGAATACGTTCTAGACGTTCGCTATAAATTTTATATTGACTCGACCATACTGGGCACGCATATTCTAATATACTGCGTACGTACGAACTATAAACTGCTTTAATAACGCTAATATTGCTGAAAGGTTTACATGTGCGTAAAACGAATCCCAAGCTTTTATATGCTTTATCTGTAATGTAGTCTGTGTGATCCGATAATAAGAGCTTGTGATCAAAAACCACTCCCAAGTCTTTAACGGAATCGGTTCTATTAATTGGAATATCGTTGAAATGGTATACAAATTTTATGGGATTCCTTTTACGAGTATATGAAATCATTTGACATTTATTTACGTTAATAGTGATACGATTTTCATTGTAATATTTACTCAACGCATTTAAGTCGAACTGTAAAGACTCACAATCTCTTAATTTACTAATTTTCATGAATATTTTTTTATCATCGGCATACATTAAATGATCAGCATGTTTAAAGCAGTTTACAATGTCAAATAGATACGCATTATAGAAAAGAGGTCCCAGGTGGGAGCCTTGTGGGACTCCAGTAGGTACATTGATAAAATCAGACTTAAATCCACCAACTACTACAGCCTGAGAGCGATTTGCAAGGTAGGACTCAGTCCAACGGAGTAAGTCTCCGTGAATCCCTAAGCTATGTAATTTGTTTAGCAGGATGACGTGGTCCACACGATCGAAAGCCTTTTCAAAATCCGTGTAGATCACGTCAACCTGCCCCCCACCATCCATATTATGTAATACATAATCACTAAAGCATGACAAATTAGTAACCGTCGAACGACGCTGGAGAAAGCCATGCTGCTTGCTTGACATACCCTTATATATAATTGGATAGATAACCCGATATACGTTCTTTTCAAACACCTTAGCTAATGTGTTCAGTATGGATATACCCCTATAATTTTCCACTTTAGTTTTTGTCCCCTTCTTAAGTAATGGTAATATATGGGCTTTTTTCCACACATTGGGAAATATCCCTTCACTTAAGGATCGGTTAAAAATTATTGTGATTGGACCTGCCAGAGACTTTGCACACTTTTTCCAAAATAGAGGCGGAATACCATCGCTACCTGATCCTTTAGAAGTATCCAAAGAATTTAGAGATGATAATGTGGTAGCCACGGGTATAAGAAAATTGGAGATGGAATCTGAACTAGCATCAGCAACCGCCAATGGTGCTTGTGTCAAGGGCACTCCAAAAACACTTGTAAAAAAATTGCTAAATGCATTACAAATGGCTGCACCATCCGAGTAACTGACACTGCCCAGCGTCAATGTTTTAGGGTAATTAGAACCACCACGCATAGCTTTAACGTAAGACCAAAACGCCTTAGGACTAGCTTTGATTGCCATTTCCATATCAGAAGTATATTTATTAAAACATTCCTCTTGTACACGGTGTTGTCTAGCCCTTAGCAACGCAAATTCGTCATAATCAAGGAGATTCCGATATCTTTTCCAACGTGAGTGAGCCTTGGCTTTCTCTTTGATAATTTTGATCAAGGCTTTGCTATACCATACTGGATAAGAACGAAGACCCGAAGGACGGGAATAAGGAACAAACCTATCAATCGACTCATTAATTATATTATAAAAAATATCAGTAGCATTATCAATTGAATCGGTGCATAATACCTCATGCCAATCAACATTTTCGAAGTACTTATTTAAGTTATCGTAATCACCTTTTCTGTAATTACGCCGAGGGATGACAGCCTCAGTAAGCGGTTTGACGGCCAGGTCCAGTACGTCTATCGAAAAAGAAGGATGAGGACGATCTTCCTTAACGAGTGGCATTAAACATTGATTAATGACTAGTGGTATGTTGGAAAAGGCGAGGTCTAACGTGTTCCCGGCTTCATTTTTTAAAGTGCAATGTTGTGAAATCCCAAGGAGCCCTAGTTCATTGATTAACCGCATACCAGCGTTTTGTACCTCAACCGATCCCTTTTTATGGTATATTGGCCCATTCGTATCCCAATTAATGTAAGAAAGGTTAAAATCCCCGACTATAATATAATTATGTTGTGGGTTGCAGTTAAAAATATCATTAAATGAGTTCAATATAGAATCAATATCTGAGGGAATACGGTGGGCATCGGGAGGAACATAACAAACGCTAATATGAAGGTCCGTTGAGGCTGAAAGAGCACGAGCCGGCACCGAGACCGTGAGCATCTCGGTAGGCGGTCGAGCACTGAGTGCGCAACGCTGGGCGTTTAGTTCAGATTTTACTAACAACATGACACCTCCCCCCGTCGACTTGTTACAAGCAGATAAATCGCGGTCGTTACGGAAAACATCATATCTACTGTCACATAATTCTCCATCAAAAATACCGGCGTGCAACCAAGTTTCCGTTGCAACAACTATATCATAGTTATTGCAGCGCAAACTCTGTTTAAACTGTAAACATTTTGTCCGCAACCCGCGAACGTTTTGGTAGAATAATGTTAAATTATGGGTCATTATTTATAACTGAGATTCGTATGAATAAGTATATATTTAAAGTATATAAAAAACAGCACGCATTCCAAGTAAAACACAGCACTCAAATTACGTACGAGAAAAAGTGTCAGGTGCAACGGTCCTAAACCCAACCAAGCGTTCACATACATAACAAAGGTCATTATTAAACCGAAACTGATCAGAAATATATCAGATATTATAACAGAGTTAACCGACGGTGAGATTATATAAAAAATATGAGGGTGATTTGAAATTAAAGTTGTCAACTGCGAATATCCATGTTGTAAACAACCATGCGTTAAACTATATACTCGTAAAACTGGTGCGATCTCTTTTCTTATGATTTGGAAAACTGAACAGGCATGTGGCTGAATGTGTCCTAAGGGATGTAAAATCCAATTTAATTTAAAAATTTGCAGCACACGAAGCCTTTCTATAAAAAAAGTTAAGGAAAACAAATGATAAAACATATAAGCAGGTACGCAATTACATAACTGAATACGAAAAATCGTTGAAAAGCAAAATAATATACTAAAATAAAGTGTGTGGGTGCAAGCGCGATATGTATAATAAGAATTAAAATTATTATCCAACCAAAAAACAATTATTTCTCTTAAACAAGATTGTCGCACATAAATTTTGCATGCGAATAGCAACGGAATGTTAGAGGTAGAAAAAAAACTCGTTGTTAACTTAGGCATAGAGTTATGCATTGCGTTAGAATGTACGCAAGCAATATTAAAGTTAAAATAATGAACCTTTATGCTCCAAACACTAAGGTGTATCCAAAAAACAACAATATTATATATAAACACTATTAAGAAGTAACAAAATATAAGGTCCCTTACACTATCTTCTTTAAATCCTCTTCCACCATAATTTGCAGGGCGATAGCAGTATCGTTTTTTCTTACAAAAATTCTTCCGTTTTTCGACCAAACAAATTGATATTCTTTAATTTTAGCAAGATCCTTACATTTCTTTAACAGTTGTTTATTGTACATAGTTAATTGCTCGTTTATATAAATAGGTTTAGCATTACCTTGCAAATCCAGATCTTTAGTTGTTAGTCGGCATTTACGGGCGCGAGCTATGATATTATCTTTAAGCAGACGTGTACTTATTTTGGCAATTATAATCCTAGGTCGTCCCTGAAGTTTGATTCTTGCTGAGACTCTGTTAACATGAATTATATCGTTATCCGTAATTTCAACATCGCATTTCAACGCCAGTTTCTTCAAAATATCACATAAATTTTCATCCTTTGTCTCTGCAATTCCCATTATCTCCAAGTTGAATTGTCTGTCTCTCTGATCATTAATGTTCATTTGGCATTTTAATTGATCATTTTGTTTTTTTATTAACTCTAGCTCATCTTTTAAGTTTTTTACCTCTTTAATGTCTTTCGAAAAAGACTCCATGGTCTTTTTTACAACATCTTGTTGATCACTGCAAAATTGAGCAGAATTCTGTAAGATAACAACTTCTTTTTGTATATCTTTATGTTGGGAATCTAAGTTTTGCACAAAGTTTCTCATATCTGCGTATTCCTTACGAACATTATTGATCTCGGATTTTATCTCTTGAATTTCCGTTTTCAACTCTTGGGAATTTTTATTAATGATTGCCAAATCTTCCTTCAATATTATGTTTAGGTTTTCATTAATTTGTGCCGTATCACTTCCAATTTCAGCTCTCCAGTTATTTAGCGTAGACATAATTTTATCCGAAAATTTATTAAACGTATCCGTCATATCTTCACTAATTTTCCGTTTCCGAAGAGTGACGTTAAGTTCCTCTTCCATTTTATTTAATTTGGAGATGTCGGGAACGGAACCCGAATTTTTATTGGGTGAACGAAGACATGCCATTTCCGTGCAGTACTTGTATCTATGGTAAGTACACGAGCGATAAGTAAGTACCGACGTTGCGACGAAGTCCGTTGCGTTTTGCACTTTGTGAGTAAGTAATTAAGGTCTGTTTGCGCAAGTTGAAGGTTTTATTTTATAAATTCATTTGAGGTTGAATATTAAGTACAACACCGATACGTCAGGCCGTGACTAGCGCGTCGCAGTAATGTGACTGTTCACTGTGCGTGTTTAAATTATACTGTAATTCATTGTTATTTGTTAAAATCAAATATAATAATATAAAGTGATTAATTGAATGTGTTGTTTTGATACCTACTTCATCGGCCCTGTCTGATAAGGTTTTACAAATTCAGAAGCGGGATCAGATTAAAAAGGTGCGTAGGTATAAAGATAGTAATTTTATTTTTTTTAATTATTTATTTTCTTTATTTTGCACCATATTTAATCCGGTAAGTTGGTAATTTTATCATATCGGTACAATGGGTGCAGAATGTGGTGATTAAGGTCGGGGCTGTAACTCTGACTTGTCTTCTATAAGTTATATATGGAAGACAAATGCATGAATTTCTTTTTGGCTGCAACATTATGAGTTTCTGACAGATTACAAAGCTAAAGCCACTCCATTTCTTGGATATAATTTGAGTTTGTAAATCTAACACTTATGTATCAATATACTAACCTGAAGATTTATCAATAATGTATGGCCGGGCTACCCTCGACTGCATTGTTTTTAAATTTGTTTCAATGCATATAGCCGGGGCTACCCCTTGGATATGCCTTGATGTTGTAGTTTTTTATCTATGTATTAACCTGAAGATTTATCAATAATGTATGGCCGGGCTACCCTCGACTGCATTGTTTTTAAATTTGTTTCAATGCATATAGCCGGGCTACCCCTTGGATATGCCTTGATGTTGTAGTTTCTTATCTATGTACTAACCTGAAGATTTATCAATAATGTATGGCCGGGCTACCCTCGACTGCATTGTTTTTAAATTTGTTTCAATGCATATAGCCGGGGCTACCCCTTGGATATGCCTTGATGTTGTAGTTTCTTATCTATGTACTAACCTGAAGATTTATCAATGTATGGCCGGGCTACCCTCGACTCCATTGTTTTTAAATTTGTTTCAACGCATATAGCCGGGGCTACCCTTGGATATGCTTTGATTATATGAAGTAGTTTTTATATTCCTGGCCAAAATTTTTTTTGGTTATGCATTATACGTGTATACAGTGATTCAGAAATAACAAAATATTTTACTGCGTAATATTTAAATATTGTGGAACATATGATGTCCGTAAATTTTCTTTTAAGAAACTGACAACAATGAAGAATGACTTCCACCTGTGGAAGTTGGCGCGGGATCCCAGGCTCAATTTGCTACCAATGCTGATCATGGGCGCAGCAGAATACGTACTCCTCGACGACGAGCTCTATACACCGCCGCGATCCAGGAAATTCAAGAAGCCGCCGTCGTTCAAACCTCTATCATCGAGCATCTGCACCGCAACTGTCCGCAACAGATCCAGGGAAGCACATATGGGGTATAGTAGATCAAGGGATGAGCGGCATCGTTCTCCAGTACCATCGCCAAAACATGACATACACACGTTTTTGGTAGCTACGCGAGAGTAGATTCGTCGCAAGTACATTCGGGTGTTTTTCCAACCTCTTTTGGTATTTTTTCTGTCGAGGTCTGAAATTCCGCTTTTACAGTGTTCATATTTAGATGTTCGTTGTTTCCGAGTTAGTAATGAACCAAAGGACGTGCGCTATTGTTCTTAAAATTGCGTTCTGCATTCTTTGCAATATTGCGATGTTAGTTACTTGCACTGCCCCAAAGCTGTATGCCATATGTCCAAGATGGTTTTAACATAGACTTTTATATAAGTAACTTGTTATCGATAGATGACATGCTATTTCGACCTAGCATCCAATATAGGTTTCTGTGCCGAATGTTGAGTTCCTCTCTCTTGCTCTTGATATGTTGGCTCCACGTCAGATGACGATCCAGGTGTATGCCCAGATACTTTACACTGTCGTTATGTGGTAATGTATTATTGGCAGTGAAGGTGATCTGCACTGACTTTGCTGCACTAGCTTTAATCCTCCATTTTTTTTAAGCCACTTTGTAATGGCGTCAAGTCCTTGTTGAAGTTGTTCTGTGGCCAGCTCAGGCCGCTTGTTACTCGACATTTTGGCAGTGTCGTCTGCATATGTAGCAATCATGACTCCCGTCTATCTGTGGTAGGTCTGAAGTGTATAATGTATACAGAATCGGTCCCAAAACCGAACCTTGAGGCAGAATTTAGAAGACTATTCAGATTCTTTCACTAGAAAGATTCTCTCTGAGGGATAAGATTTCAGCAGGATGAAGTAGCTGTGCGGGGATACTTGATTTTATCTTACAAAGGAGACTCTCGTGTCAGACCCTATCAAATTGCTGGATGTCCAAGAATGCAGATGAACATAACTCTTTTTCCTCTAGAGATTTTCTTATTTTCTCAACTACTCTATGTACTTATTCGATAGTGGAATGTTGCTGCCTAAAGCCAAATTGGTGGTTTGGGATTGTATTAGGTACTGTTCTCTAGTAGAGGCATAATTCGATGAAGGATCAATTTTTCCCAAATTTTTGACAAGATGGGTAAAAGGCTGATTTGTCTATACGATGTGGTTTGGTTTACTGGTTTCCCTACCTAGTGTATCATAAGGATTTGTGACACCTTCCAATGGTCTGGAAAGTGTTGAATTCCATTAGTTGTTAAGGAAGTTGTCTCAAAATGTTCATTGTAATGAGGTCATATCCTGGTGCCTTTTTGTATTTGAGGTCATTAATGGTCCTCTAAACTTCTTTTACTGTGACCGGTGCAGGTGGGAGCGACATCTGTATAGGTTGGGTAAGAATAGATTCGTCCTCTTTCTCGGAATCTGTATCGCTGGCGTGATTCGGGCTAAACACATTCATTAAATGTTCTGCGAACAAGTTTGCATTTTCTTGCGATGTGTGGGCCCAGCCATTGTTGTTTCTCAGCGGAGGTTTTGCCGGCTGTGGTCTGTCATACAACTTAGTAAATTTCCACAGTGAGTAATCCTTGGTTGCAGTGGGTGCGAGCGATTCCAGTTGAGCCTCTAGAGTTCTATTGTACCAAGTCTTTAGCATTTCTCAAAGACGTGACGCGAGCCTGTTAAAATTTGTTTTATCAGATGGTAGTCTGTTCAGACATGGCGCAGCCTCCGTTTTTCCAAGACAGACTTTTTGTTTTTGTTATACAACCTTTCTGGACTTTCATGTTATATAATCTTTGTGCTTAAGGTGAGCAGTACTGGCGTGTGGTTCTGACGAAATATCGTAACAGGACTCTCATTTAACATAGTGACTAGAAAAACCTTTCATTGTGAAGAAGTCGAGCAGATCCGGTATTTTAGAAGTGTCTGCTGGCCAATATGTTGGTTTGCACGTGGAAACTTTAGATAATTTATTAGTATCTATACTGAGCTTTAGCTGTCTACCTCTGGTGCCTACCTGGATCCCCAGTGCGTGTTTTTGGAGTTCTAGTCTCCGCCCGCTAGAAACCAATTGCAAAGTGTCTCAAATAATCCTATATAAATGTCTTTGGATATCTTGTTTGGGTGGACAGTACACTGAAGAGATATTAAAAATCATTTTTGTTGAAAGCCATTTTTGTCTTCGACTGCTATTGTTGTAGCCTGGATGTGGCAGGTATATTCAGGCATTATGTGATGTTTCAGTGATTTCTTAACAAAAATCGCAGTGCCAGCATGTCCGGTCCCATCCGGGTGCAGGGTTATATAACACTCAATAATTCTTAAACTTGAGATTTGAGGCAGAAGGGCAGTGAGCTTCAGATATTAATAACAAGTCCAAATTTTGTTGGATCATTAACGTCTCCGTTTCATTTTTGTTTGGGGTCAATCCATTTATGTTCCATGTTGCCATTCGAACTGCAGTCACTTTGATAGTCTGTCTACGATTTGTGTTATGAGCATCATTAGCGTACCCATCTGTTCCAAGTTCAGAAGAGGTTGTGAGTTAGTTATTTCTTGAGCTGGTTCTTTTCTGTTGCGTATGGCGTCAGAATACTTATTTATTGTATTTTCGGGATTCTCAAATGTCTTCCCAACTAAGTTTGGCACTGCTTTATCCTTTGTTTTTCAGTTGAAGAGATTTTCATTTGATAGTTTTTTGCCGTTCGATATGTTGACTTCGAACGTTTTAGAAGGATTTTCCTGTATACTTCACATCCTTTGTAGTTCGCCGGGTGTGGACCATTGCATAGTGCATACTGGGCGGGTGTTGTGCGGTCATGTTTTTCGGATTCTGATGTTTTATGTGACTTTTCATATTTTATACATCGATATGGGCGCATACAATAATTTTTCGACTGCCCATATTGTTGTCATCTTTGGCATGGCACTATCGAGTTTTGTTTCCTCGGATCCTCTATGACAACAGACTGGTGGTATATGTATTTCAGTTCTTTCATAGCCTTGTTATTTGGTCCAGGTGCAAGATTCAAAAAAAATGTGTATGTTGGTTTTTGTCAGGCCCATACCTTGCATTGATGATTTCTCCAGTAATTGTGTTTCCTGTAGCTTCAATGTCTTCTTTGATTGCGGAGATTGGTGTTGTTGGATGCAGGTTTCGTATCACGACTCTGAAGCACCTCTGGTCTTTCCAATTAAATGTGTGGTCGATCAACCCATTTTCTTTAACTACTTTTATAATTTGTTTATAGCTTTCAATGTCTTTAACTACTTATTCTCAATTGGCTTCGGTTGACGATTCTAAAAGTAAACTGTTTCTTGTCAACAACAGTTTCAAGTAGTTCAATAAGTTTATTGACATCTTCTATACCATACAATACTATTGGTGGTGGTTTATAAGGTAGTTTATCTTTGGGTATAACATGAGTTTCAGTAAGATCGCTTGTCAAACCTGTGAATCTTTGAGGTTTTTACTGTTTCGGGAGAGGGGCTGTTTGAATTATTTTTTTTCCTCTTTGGATTCCTGCTGATAGGAACTATTTGCCATGCTGGAGGACAAATTGGTGGTCTCCGACTTTGTGTCAGAAGTCAACAGTTGAGTGTCGGAGGTTGGTCGATCTCAGATTTGTTGATTACTCCCCATGGAAGTAGATCTTGGTCTTGTAAACAAGCCTGGATGGAAGGCTTGCTGGACAAGCTTTTTGCTAGTGCTGCTCCTACTGCTGCCAGGCACATTCACTAACAAAGAAGGGGCCTAGTCGGTCTTCGGTAACATTTCCCACTCGTAGGTTAATGGATATAATGGGTTGATGGATATAATGGGTTGATGGATATAATGGATATATGGATATAATGGATATAATGGATATAATGGATATATGGATATATGGATATAATGGATATAATGGATATAATGGATATAATGGATATAATGGATATATGGATATATGGATATATTGGATATAATGGATGTTAATTATTGTTTTTTTTTCAGTGAGATATAATGGATATAATGGATGTTAATTATTGTTTTTTTTCAGTGAGATATAATGGATATGATGGATATAATGGATGTTAATTATTGTTTTTTTCAGTGAGATATAATGGATATAATGGATATATGGATATATGGATATAATGGATATAATGGATGTTGATTATTGTTTTTTTTTCAGTGAGATATAATGGATATAATGGATATATGGATATAATGGATATAATGGATATATGGATATATGGATATAATGGATATAATGGATATAATGGATATAATGGATATAATGGATATAATGGATATAATGGATATATGGATATATGGATATAATGGATATAATGGATGTTAATTATTGTTTTTTTTCAGTGAGATATAATGGATATAATGGATGTTAATTATTGTTTTTTTTCAGTGAGATATAATGGATATAATGGATGTTAATTATTGTTTTTTTCAGTGAGATATAATGGATATATGGATATAATGGATATAATGGATATAAATGGATGTTAATTATTGTTTTTTTTCAGTGAGATATTATGGATATAATGGATATATGGATATAATGGATATAATGGATATAATGGATATAATGGATATAATGGATATAATGGATATAATGGATATATGGATATAATGGATGTTAATTATTGTTTTTTTTTTTCAGTGAGATATAATGGATATAATGGATATAATGGATATAATGGATGTTAATTATTGTTTTTTTCAGTGAGATATAATGGATATAATGGATGTTAATTTTTGTTTTTTTCAGTGAGATTTTTCAGTGAGATTAACAAGATGAATGAAATCGTATGTTTTTCTTAAGGTTATATTTTGGTTATTATGTTATAGGTAATTTATAAATTTTTGAGTGATTTTTGAATGATGTACCTATATCAAATGGATTAAACTGGAATTATCTGCCTCCGCCGATCCGTGGCTTAAACAATGTTAAGACGTTTAGTAAACATCTAAAGACGTATCTTTTGAAAATTCAATTAAGCTAAAATTTCACTCATTTAGATTAACTCCTTTCGCGATACTCGCGGTACTTAAATGGGATCAATAACTTAGTGTAGTTTGTAGTGCACTTTCTCTCTAATCATGTTCTTTTTTATAAATATTTGGTACATTGTGTTATGTATAAATATTATGCCACGCTGCTATAGATATTATTAAATGTAAATGATATTATTATAATATTTTTTTATTTGAATAAATAACTTCTTTTTATCTGTTTGTGTACTGTAGTTGGTAAATGATGTAACTTTAAAAAAAAAATATATTATATCAATTTTGTATTGCGTAATTATGTATAAACAGTCCACTTATGGCAGCGACTGAAAATCAGTGCTGTAGTCTGGTACGTGTACTGGGCTTACAGTTTGCAACTGAGTCGCTGTCCATTTCTGATGTCACACAACACAATTATTATGTTTTTTTTATTTTATCTTTTGGCTGCTTTATGTGATTGTGTTGTGTTATTTCAGAATAAATGATTTTTCTTTCTTTTCTTCTTCTTTCTATTAATTATAAATAAAATTGTCATTGCTAAGTATTTAAGTAATTTGAGTTCACAATGTGTATTTTCTGTTAATTAATTAGATAAGATGCACAATTGTCATGAGGTCATGACTGATGGTCAGGATGGACGAATCTGTAAGCTTCTTGTCGTATTTTTATAAATATTGTTCACAATTAATAATAATTTAAATTCAATTTAATTAATTCATAGTGTATCAAAATGTATTCTAGATATTTTGTATAATAAGTATTTAATTTGACTTTGCATCGTTTGCTGGCGCCAAAGTCTCTCTGCATTCGCGCCATTAAAGAATGGTAAAATGGAGGGGCGACCGAGGTTCCAAGTAATCGAGGCAAGTCGAGAGATTCATTCGGTTTGAGATTTTCAATAAATTAAGTTGTGTTGACTGTTCACTGTGCGTGTTTAAATTATACTGTAATTCATTGTTATTTGTTAAAATCAAATATAATAATATAAAGTGATTAATTGAATGTGTTGTTTTGATACCTACTTCATCGGCCCTGTCTGATAAGGTTTTACATAATGAATAGTAAAACCAGCACAGCTAGGTACAGTAGGCCACATGAACCCTGCAACAATGATTCATATACCTACCGTCCAGTCGAGCCGCGAACATAACCAAGGCCAGTAGACAAGATGGTTGTCGACAATCGTTATCGTTAGTAAACGATCAACCTTTGTATGGGATGTCTGATAACATGTCTGATGCACTGCAGAAACGGGGCAGCCGCAACAGCATCCAAAATGCGCGCAGGGCGTTGTACGATCTTTGAGTATGCATTACCAACAGACTGCGCGAGTAGAGAGTTGTACAGTAAGCTTTGAACAGCGTGATTTTAACTTCTCTTGAGCATTGGGGAAATTAAGGGTGCGGGAGAGGGGGTTGGTCGGACATATTACAGAAAATAATCCTAAACAAGTATTATGATAATCCACTTACTTCAATCCAGCAACAATCTCCATAGCGCCGTTGAAGTTCCCGATGTTCCAGCAGGTCAGAGCCACTCTGAGGACACACGCGAGGGCCGCCTTCCGATCCTCAGAGCTGGTCTGAGATAAGATCAGCTCTGTCACCCACGCTGATACCTGGAACAATTATGTTAGATTAATACGACTGTAGCGACATCTATTAATAAACACCAAGATAGTTCACACACAGAAAGATAGATGGCGCCACTACATCCTGAATCCCGTTTACGAAGTTTATTCGACGATCTGCATATATGTCACCGTAATTTTGTGAACACCGTTAGTTTATAATCTATCTAGAAATTATTGAAGGCCGAGTTCCGAACCGGTGGTAACTTCAGTAAATGTGACCTTCATACGTGCCTTTCTGGGGCCTAAATGGCTTTGACTTTGACTTTGATACCGCTGATGTTGCAAGTATCAAGGGCTACGGTGACCGCTTACTATCAGGTGGGCCGTATGATTGTTTGCTACCATAGTAGTATAGAAAAAAATAAGGATAAAGTAAAATAAAAAGTTAAGGATAAAACAAAATAAAAAATTAAGAATACAATTGAGGATTAAAATAAAAAACACATTTAAGATGTGGCTGTAATATATAACAATTCTCTTGTACAATAATGGTTTCGTTTGTATAATATTTTACTTTTATTTTTCTAATCCATTACGCAGGGATGAACGTAAGTAATCGTTTTTTCGTTATTGTAACAAGCTAAGGAAGAATATGCTTTGCGTAGTAAGGGTTCTGTAGAATTTAAAAGGAGGGACGATTGTTTTTGGATCGACATCTTAGAAAAGGTCAAAAGAAGCCAGAATGTATGAAAAAAGTGACATTTGACAAAGACTGTCTCGTAAAAATCGACATTTCCGGGATCTTTGAGATGAGGTAATTCGTATTCATATATATGTATTTTTCCATTTAATACTGTAATAATTGAAAACTGTTTTACAAAAAACTTAAACCAACCTCAAAGTACACTAATAAGTAATCAAATCCTGACCTGATGACAATGGAACCAAACGGGAAACAAAAAAACCCTACCCTTACCCCTTAAACCGTACCCTTTCAAACAAAAAAAGAATTTTCCAAATCGGTTTATAAATGACAGGGTTATGAGGTAACAAAAATTAAAAAAACAACCGAATTGAGAACCTTCTCCTTTTTTGAAGTCGGTTATTAGAGACCCAAAATCGTTTTTTGATTATTACATTTTATTATACCTTATCAGAGCCTAAACTTGATTTGATATGGATATAAGGTCTTTGTTAAAAAATACTTTTTTATACAAGCTTTTTTTGAGTGACTGTACTTTTTGTTGACTGTACTTGCATTGTCATCCAATATACTAATGTATACCAAATATCAAGTCAATCTGACCACTGGAAGTGGGTGAAATTCGACCTGCAAGATTCCACCCGAACAAACATACATACATACATTGCAAGTTAAATAAAAGTTTGTAATATCAGGATAAGAATCACCAAGTTCAATCAATATAAAATACTTTCGTTGGTTTTATAAATATTCTAAAGGTACCCTCTGAAAAAAATAACGCATGAGTTGAAAAAAGAATATTAAAAAAAGTATAAAAAGGCTCTGCCACAAACATGGAAACTTTTAACGAACGAAAACATTGTGATACCGCTCTGTGAATGTCGAAAATGTAATAGTAAAAAAATAAGAATTTTGTTGTTGTTTTTGTATGCTATAAAGCTAACTTTGTTATTTGATGGATGGAGTATTCTGTAAGATACTGACTGGTTACCAAATTCAAATTCAAAATCATTTATTCAAATAGACCTTCGCAGGCACTTATGAAAAGTCTGACTCTAATACTCTAATACCGGTTCGGAAGGTTGCATTTGCTGAGAAGAGCCGGCAATAAACTCAGCAATTACTCTTTTCAAAACAAGCTTAGATTCATTACATAATATTTTATACCAATGCCAATATTACGGCATACAAGCATACGGACCGCCTGATGGCAAACGGATACCATAGCCATATGGACGCTCGCAACACACGGGGCATCACTCACGCACATCGAGGTACAGTAGTACCCAACTGATATGGCCTACCGATGTACCTGCGCAGAAGATAAATTTTCAAAGCGCGGGAAACCGCTATTGGTCGGCAGCTGCCGCCATGTTAGCGCGCGCCGTGCGGAGGGGCGTCACTTGCGAGTGAAACGGAACTAACAGCTGCACTGTATTATGAACCTTATAGTAGTGATCTAAGGTTGATTGTAAGTTTTAAGCATTCCTTCGTTAATCTTCGGGGCCATACTTTCTTTTCTGTGCGAACGAAGATTCACGACGCGCCATATCAGTTGGTTACTACTGTACGATGTTCACGCATTAGCCACCTTCCCCCCTCCCCAATGAGCTCTGAAAACATCCACTCTGTATAGAAATCGGGACGGCAACTATCTTTACATTCACCCGCATATAATAAGGAAAATTGGGAGAAACATTTTGAGCTATTCATAAAAAAAGGTTTCATTCAAAATTGCCTATCTAATATTTGCATGCTCAGGAAAACGTGGCCGCTTTTGTCCCACACATTTATTAAATCATACGCACACTACACAGTAGACTTTGTCCCGTTTCAGTAATCGGATCATAGATCCTCTATAATGTTATGTAGATGTCATTTGAACTAGGGTAAGTCTATGCAGGTATAGGTAGGTAGGGTAGGATTATGTATAGACTGCATGGGGATCTTCAAAAAGGGTGTGAAAAGATTTCTCCAGGGTCGGCAACGCGCGTGTCATTATCGTTACTAAACGATCAACCTTTGTATAGGATTGACATAAGAGATTGTTATCTCACTTACCGGCGACTTGTAAAGCTGCAGGGGCAGCTGTGGCCAGTGCTAAATTCAAAAAATACGCATCTATTGGACTCAATTATATTTTTGTGCCTTTTACGGTTGGGATCGTGGGGGTCCGAAGCTCGCTGTTTTGCTCGCACCTTGTCATCAAAATTGTCCGAAACTTCCAGAGACCAGCGGGGAGATTTTCCGCCAACGCGTCAGCTTGGCTATCCAAAGAGGAAACGCTGCCAGCCTTCTGGGAACCCTGCCGTGAAGCAGCGGCAGGCTAGAGGAAATTTTCTGGAGGATGTTTTCGCGTGATATTTAGGCTCAATTTATATTGCCGCGGAATGGAACGAAAGCGAATGAAATTGTATATCATAATGAACTTTATGTCAATTAACATACAAACTAAATACGAACCAAAAATCGAGGAATTCTCGAGAATGCGCGCAGATTCCCCGGAAGACGAGAGACTTTTTTTGGTCTTATTTAGTTAGTATGTTTATTTTTAAGATGTTGGCGTCACACTGCTTGTGTATTTTGCATTTTCCAGTTAAATAGTAAGTTCTAGTCACAATAAATCACTTTCACATAGTCCTCAGTCAGTCACCGTCCATAATAGTCATGTATTAGTACAATGGTGGTCATTGTACTAAATATTTTCACGGACTTCTTGAGACAACTTTACACACTTCACGATACACATGATTCATTTCATTTCACTTCACTGATGCACATGGATTGATCTTTATTGGACAAAATACCACTGATAATATGCAATAAAACTCAAAATACACGATTTATGAAAATAAAAATGAAAACAACGTCACTCTGCAAGTTCCTGGCAAAAAGTCAGGTTTGTATGTTATACAATTGACATAAAGTTCATAATGTTATGTAATATTTCGTTACATAACCTTCCCTTCCGTTCCGCGACATTGTAAATTGAGCCTTACATCATGATTAGGGTACCGCGATAACAAAGTTCAAACTCCTAATTCATTTATTCAACTTACGCTACTGATGAGGAACTTATTAAAGGTACTTCTGACTCCACTACCGGTTCGTAATACACTCAAACTGAGAAGACTCCTAAATTAACTAATCATAAGTAATTACATATAATTTAAACTTATTTCATTATATCTATTATTTTAAAATAACCTGTGGAACGAACACTTCATTTAAATACGTTATTGTCTTCTAAAAATCAGAAACTTTATGACACCCTTTCTTATGTTCTAAATAACTTTAAATCTATACATATAAAGTTCTTGAATACTGTGGGTGCTTTATAGAAACGTATATATTGCCCCTTGGAAGAGTTCCTAACTTTGCTAAGTCGAGTTACTGTTACAGCCAGTTTCTGCTTTATTCTAGAGATCTAAATATGAGAGTCGGTGTTCTTAGGTAAATGGTAAATTTTGTTTGATATACCTACTGTGACCACATTGGTGCTGATCTCAGATATAAATCTAAGGGTACATTCCGAAATGGATAATATCGATCATAGCGATCACAGCAATAATTTGCGTACCGAATTAGATATCACGCTTATGACAGCTGAGAACTATCAACAATTCGGAACGCCCGTTATCGCGCTCACAGTATTCAAAACAGAACATTTGAGAATTTAATTAAAATCTGAATTATTAATGCGCTAGGACTCCTTATATCTTTTATAAGTTGACTCGCAAAAAGGAATATCTGCTTCTTTTATTTATTTTTTCTCATAAAATCATAAAAAGTATCTTTGCCAAATAGAAAATCAAGAATCTTATTAGATTTTTGCCGTCACTTTTGACAGCGCTCACGGTGATATCAGTTTAGGGCATGGTCGGTGTGAGCGCAAGATGGCGCATGTCATGACGTCATCTATGACGTTTCACGGGACATCGTAAACTGTCATTATTCAATTCGGTACGGGTTTAAGCACACTCAAATCGATTACAGCGATTACAGCGGTAATTCGGAATGCAGCCTAAATAGATACCGCAAGTCCCTCCATCCAAACCAAGCGTGTAACTTTTTTTGTTACTACCATAATGTCACAAGATTGATTTAGTTAGGCTGGCATTAGATTTTTAACGTGAAAACAAAGCTATTCATTTGTCAGCTAAACACATCCCTCGCTACACATCTTTGGTGGACATGCAGCCTTATGCGAGTTCCCTGTCCGCGCGAAACAGTTTCAAAAGAACATTCGGCCCCATTTTTGCACAGATTTTGACACGCGAAGTACATACACTTGCGGCATCTATTTAGATGTATATCTGTGGTGCTGATTCTGTTGATTACAACTTAAGGTGGCCCTCTGTGGCCGGCGCAACTTCAACGCAAGCATAGTCTAAAAGCTTGTTGTTTCATCCAACGTAATGTTTGACTGCGAAAAAAGAGAGACAGCATCAGGGCCGTCGGTTATCAGTCGGTAAATTCCGCTGATCACTCGCGGCCGCTTCGCTAGGTCGTCATTCATGATTTCGCATTCATAAAACTTGTTCCAGGAGTATACTTCTTGTGAAAAAATCTTACAAGTTTGTGAAAAAAAAGTTAGTTATTTAGAATCTCCAATACATTTGCAAGCCTGGTATCTAAATGTTTTCTTTACTTTTACAATTTATAGGTACATTAGATATGGCCAAAGTTCAGGCAAAAACGCTGTTTTTCGGAGGCTTTGACTGAATTTGTTTCACACTTTTTTTAAATTACGCCTAGATACACGGCTAGATATAGTGCACAAGATACTAATCTGTTCAAAACATCTAACGAAAATTGTTTAACAACGCCATAATAAGTACAGGGGTTTTGTATGAAAAGTATGACGAATTGAGTCCTCTTAACTAATTTAGTTACACTATTTTTTTCTAACAAAGAACATAAGAAAAGGATGTAAGAAATGTTGTCCTGTCAAATTAGTTCAATAGTTTTCAACTAGTCGCCATCAAAAAAAGTTACGAGGACAAGTGACACGTCACACGATCGCACAAAGGCCTATGTCCTTCTTCATGCCATAGGCTATCTGTATGCCAAATTTCATGATGATCCATGGAGTAGTGGAGGCGTGAAGGCGTAACAAACAAACAAACTCACTTTCGCATTTATAATATTAGAATAACTATCTATGGGCCACAAATTATTATAAAAAGGACAAACAAATACGACACATTGAAAAAGTTGACGTTTTGTTGTCGGGAAACTAACATTAAGTTACATTTAATAAAATAATTTAGTAACGAACAAAAACTAGTTTTGTTCCTGGTAAGTTTAGTTCGCAAGTCACTCTGTTTAGGTTATAGGTCGTCAAATTTTGTGTTACTGTTAAATAAAATTTTGTAGTCACTTGTAGTTCATTTTTTTCAGTGCAGTGACTCTACAGGTTACCCCCATTATTTAGATCGGACGTCTACAAATTGGGAGTCATGTGTCACCGAAATTATTATCGATACATTTCCTCTCAATAGCGCGTGAACTCACAGGGCAAAGTTGCGTCATTTTCCCCCATCTTCTAAGAACTTTTTTCCTGCTAAATATATATCAGGTTTCGTTACAGAAAAATACACTAATGATATACCGATAAGGCGAGAAAAATCGTGATGTCGATAATTATATAGAGAGCAGGCGGCGTTGTGTAACGGGGTAGTGATGTACTTTATCGATAATATTTTTTTTATCGAGGTCATTATCGCCATATAAACTTTTATTAGCTTAAAATTAAATCAATATCATTTATTTCAAATAGAACTTCGCAGGCACTTATGAAAAGTCTGACTAATACTCTAATACCGGTTCGGAAGGTTGCATTTGCTGAGAAGAGCCGGCAATAAACTTAGCAATTACTCTTTTCAAAACAAGCTTAGATTCATTACATAATATTTACATTCTAATCGCACTGACAACTATTGCGTGCCCCAGCGCGGCGGCAAAACTAAAAAGTATACTGAATCTATATTTAATAAGTAAATAAATAGCAAACTTAAGCAGACTAGCCCCCACAAGCAGCACCTGTTCACAAGTATGACGCGTGTGGCAGCCATCGCCCTCCTCGCCATATTGGAGGGAAGTGAGTGTCTATATCTATGTCATCCAATATACTAATGTATATCAAATATCAAGTCAATCCGACCACTGGAAGTGGGTGAAATTCGACTTGCAAGATTCCACCCGAACAAACATACATTGCAAGTTAAATAAACTTCTAAAATGAATTCTTTTTTGGGTTCTGTATCAAAACGGTGCCAACAGCGGGGCCCTATTACTAATCCTGCGCAGTCCGTCCGTCTATCTGTCAGTATCTCATGAACTGTAATAAGGTGGTAAATGAGTTGAAATTTTCACAGAATGGTATTGCTGCTATAACAACGAATAATAATATAAATAAATGGGGACACCATAATAGAAATATCTTAACGGAACCTTTAGGGTACATTCCGAAATGGATAATATCGATCACAGCGATCACAGCAATAATTTGCGTACCGAATTAGATATCACGCTTATGACAGCTGAGAACTATCAACAATTCGGAACGCCCGTTATCGCGCTCACAGTATTCAAAACAGAACATTTGAGAATTTAATTAAAATCTGAATTATTAATGCGCTAGGACTCCTTATATCTTTTATAAGTTGACTCGCAAATAGAATCTTCTTTTATTATTTTTTTCTCATAAAATCATAAAAAGTATCTTTGCCAAATAGAAAATCAAGAATCTTATTAGATTTTTGCCGTCACTTTTGACAGCGCTCACGGTGATATCAGTTTAGGGCATGGTCGGTGTGAGCGCAAGATGGCGCATGTCATGACGTCATCTATGACGTTTCACGGGACATCGTAAACTGTCATTATTCAATTCGGTACGGGTTTAAGCACACTCAAATCGATTACAGCGATTACAGCGGTAATTCGGAATGCAGCCTAAATAGATACCGCAAGTCCCTCCATCCAAACCAAGCGTGTAACTTTTTTTGTACCTACCATAATGTCACAAGATTGATTTAGTTAGGCTGGCATTAGAATTTTAACGTGAAAACAAAGTGAAATTTGTCAGCTAAACACATCCCTGGCTACACATCTCTGGTGGACATGCAGCCTTATGCGAGTTCCCTGTGCGAAACAGTTTCAAAAGAACATTCGGCCCCATTTTTGCACAGATTATGACACGCGAAGTACATACACTTGCGGCATCTATTTAGATGTATATCTGCGGTGCCGATTCTGTTGATTACAACTTAACTAATTTAGTCACACTATTTTTTTCTAACAAAGAACATAAGAAAAGGATGTAAGAAATGTTGTCCTGTCAAATTAGTTCAATAGTTTTCAACTAGTCGCCATCAAAAAAAGTTATGCGGACAAGTGACACACGTCACACGATCGCACAAAGGCCTATGTCCTTCTCCATACCATAGGCTATCTGTATGCCAAATTTCATGATGATCCATGGAGTAGTGGAGGCGTGAAGGCGTAACAAACAAACAAACTCACTTTCGCATTTATAATATTAGGATAACTATCTATGGGCCACAAGTAGCATATTATTATAAAAAAGACAAACAAACACGACACATTGAAAAAGTTGACGTTTTGTTGTCGGGAAACTAACTTTAGTTGTCGGGAAACTAACATTAAGTTACATTTAGTAACGAACAAAAACTAGTTTTGTTCCTGGTAAGTTTAGTTCGCAAGTCACTCTGTTTAGGTTATAGGTCGAAAAATTTTGTGTTACTGTTAAATAAAATTTTTTTGTCACTTGTAGTTCATTTTTTTCAGTGCAGTGACTCTACAGGTTACCCCCATTATTTAGATAGGACGTCTATAAATTGGGAGTCATGTGTCTCCGAAATTATTATCGACACATTTCCTCTCAATAGCGCGTGAACTCACAGGGCAAAGTTGCGTCATTTTTCCCCATCTTCTAAGAACTTTTTTCCTGCTAAATATATATCAGGTTTCGTTACAGAAAAATACACTAATGATATACCGATAAGGCGAGAAAAATCGTGATGTCGATAATTATATAGAGAGCAGGCGGCGTTGTGTAACGGGGTAGTGATGTACTTTATCGATAATATTTTTTTATCGAGGTCATTATCGCAATATAAACTTTTATTAGCTCAAAATTAAATCAAATCCATTTATTTCAAATAGAACTTCGCAGGCACTTATGAAAAGTCTGACTAATACTCTAATACCGGTTCGGAAGGTTGCATTTGCTGAGAAGAGCCGGCAATAAACTTAGCAATTACTCTTTTCAAAACAAGCTTAGATTCATTACATAATATTTACATTCTAATCGCACTGACAACTATTGCGTGCCCCAGCGCGGCGGCAAAACTAAAAAGTATACTGAATCTATATTTAATAAGTAAATAAATAGCAAACTTAAGCAGACTAGCCCCCACAAGCAGCACCTGTTCACAAGTATGACGCGTGTGGCAGCCATCGCCCTCCTCGCCATATTGGAGGGAATTGAGTGTCTATATCTATGTCATCCAATATACTAATTTATATCAAATATCAAGTCAATCCGACCACTGGAAGTGGGTGAAATTCGACTTGCAAGATTCCACCCGAACAAACATACATTGCAAGTTAAATAAACTTCTAAAATGAATTCTTTTTTGGGTTCTGTATCAAAACGGTGCCAACAGCGGGGCCTTATTACTAATCCTGCGCAGTCAGTATCTCATGAACTCTAATAGGGTGGTAAATGAGTTGAAATTTTCACAGAAGGGTATTGCCGCTATTACAACAAATAATAATATAAATAAATGGGGACACCATAAAAGAAATGTCTTAACGGAACCTTTAGTGTGCGAGTCCGACTCGATACTTGTTTATTGTATGTAAGAAACCCTCAAGTCAGTAACTACTGGCACTTGACCGCCATTTTAACCCGTTGGTTCTCGCGAGGGACGCGCAGTAACTATTTAGTCATCTGTGGACGCGCGTCCTATTATATACCTGGCATACGAAAGTAGAACCTGAAAAAGCGCGGCAAATTTAAAAAAAACTAGATGTGGTATCACTAAGTATAGTAGGAATAAATTGCTTTGATACTTTACAAAAAAAAATATATAAATATTAAGTTATGTTTGATTTTCCTAAATAATGGCCCTGATTCTGCACCAATATTTGCATGTAAATGAGTTAAAATTGTACATAAACTCGTATATTCTTTTTTTATATGGAATGCTTTTAAATAAATAAGTATCTTGGGATATTCCTCACAAACGGTTATCTGATCCAAACTAAGCGTACTATATATTAAAATAAAAAAAATGTGTTCTTTTTTTCTAGTTTATATTTTTTTTACGTCCGTAAGAACAATATAGATATATGTTTCAGTGATTAGCGACCGTAGAAGTTTATTAAGCATATTGTAAAACATTAAGATGATCGAAAGAATGAGAAGGTGGACTATATCATTGATTTAGCTATAAAGCCATTATGAATAAAGGGTTAGTATCAAAACTGGTTATAGTAAACTAGTTGACACTTTTTATGCCGGGTGACGAAATATAATGTTGCCATGTAAAGAGTTTCAATTACAGCCAGGCTCAACCTTCGTTTGCCAGACTCTAACAATTGATGTCATTGTTATATTTTTAACCGCGAGCCAAGCGATTAATATCCATACAATAATCATTAGTTTAATTTTCAAAGAACAATTACTTAACTTTCATATTTATTTCACAGAAAGCGACATTGCTTTTGTAATATTTAAGTGTTCTTGAATAAGCCGCCATTAATGTAAAAGTTTTTGACAAGTTACATAAACAAAATGTTTGAAATGGGCTCTCATTTTCATATTTCTTCTGTATTTCGTCCACAAGCATCGCGCCATTAAAATACATTTTTTTTTAATTAAATGGATTTGCGTTTGGCCACTGACCCACCCATAAGGGACGATGACTACCCTAAGATGAAACACGCTTACCCAGAAGAAACCTATTCACTCTGGCCTTGAAAGTACCTAGATTGTAAGCGTCAGGAAACATAGACGCCGGAAGCAAGTTCCACTCCCTTGCTGTCCGCATTATAAATGAGGATGCAAAACGCTGTGTCCGTATTTTCGGTATGTCAACAACGTACGCGTGAAAATTTTCCCGACGTCTTGTGGTTCGGTGTAAAAATGGGGATGGTGGAATAAGGTTGAACAATTCCTGCGCACACTCTCCAAAATATATCCTGTAGAAAACCGATAAGCAAGCAACCTTTCTTCGATGGTCGCGGCTCGTGAGTTTCGCCTTAATTAAAGACATCTCCGATGAGTCTCCTGGCTTACGTGCGTATTTTAAACTAGCGCGATGCTTGTGGACCCAATAAAAAAACTAGAAACATCCTATCACGGATGCTTAGGTGGTGAAATAAGCTCCCCGCCGTGGTTTCTCCCAATAGGGTTAATGCGGTTAAACTTTAGGTTGTGAAAATATCTTAGCAGGGTCGACAACGCGTGAGTGATAGCTCCATACCCACAGATATACATCTAAATAGACAACGCGACTGTATTTACTTCGCATGTCAAAAGCTGTGCAAAAACGGAGAGCAATGCTCTTCTTTTGAAACTATTCCGCGTGAACAGGGAACTCGCATAAGGCTGCTTGTCCGCCAGAGATGTGTAGCGAGGGATGTGTTTAAAAAATAATAGAAAAAATATAAAGATAAAATAGAGATAGATATATTAGGATACAGAATTTTCTACGTGTTTTGGAATAAAAAAAAATCTAGTTTAGAGTGACCTAAAAAAGGCTTTATCATAAAAAGTAATGGACTCTTCACAGCCTACCTTCCAATAATCTAGGTCTAGATAAAAAACTTGCAAACTTCCTCTTTAAAAGCTCCAACTGAATATAAATTGAAAGCTTTGTCCCAACAATACAAGTGTGTGACGGATACGCAATTAACTAGGGTTCTGTAGTTATATTGGAAATTTTAATAAACAATTATATTTTGTGGATTATGATAGAAACTAAGCGTAGGTACGTAAAATAAAATTTATCAAAGCTACTCTCTTGTGCTCTGTCTTGCTCACTCAAATGGGCTAATGCCATGTTCGTTCGTTAGTTACTTATTTTTCGAGTTAGATACAAAAAGGAGATAGGACAAAATGGTCTCACCCCCCACAAAAGTATCCATAACTTTTTATACAAAACTTTTTGAGATTAGCTCCAATACTGACAATTATACTACGTGACAAGAGCTTTCTAATGACATATAGATGATTTTGTTTGGTGAGACCAAGTCCCATATATTTAGAACAGTTGTCCTTTTATATTTATCTTTGAGATATAAGACAGCTTCTTTTTTGAAAGAAAAATTGAGGGATGTTGAGCCTTTGTAATTTTTGAACTATTAAAACTATTCGTCATTTTATAGTTCCTTGATATCCTAAACGTGAATGCACTAAATGTGTGGCTGATGGCCTGATAGAGCAAGATCCCATGGCCGCCAGACGTTCCTTATTTTCTGATGGACAAAATGTGTAGAATTGGGTAGTGTTAGTACGTACTTCAAACATTCTTGCTAGCTTGGCTCAGAAAATAAGGAATGACTGGCGGCCCTGGGATCTTGGACTATAACGACTTACTGGAACTACAGACGTCTAGATTTCTTGTCTCATTAAACCTGACCTCTTAGATCTTCATTTCACGTAAGCGAGTTACTCGTTCTTCTATTCACTTAGACTTTAGAAGGCAATTTAGAGATCCATTTAACTAAAGAAATAATAGTGGTTCTAACTATCAGAAGAACCCTAAAATCTCCCAACTTTTTCTGTTAAAGCTTTACTGAATACGAATTGAAAGTTTAGAAAAAATCAATGCTTTTTTTAGGTCAGCCAGCACTTAGTTTAGGAGCTGGAGCTTTTCAGAATAGTCTTGGAGTCTTCAGCTACGTGTCTCTAAATAGAATAAAATTGTGTCGCTATTTCTGTCTCTTTGTGTCCTTACGAAGCAATGTTTTTGCAACATTACGTGGTATATTTAGCGCGCGTTGAGGGCGGGCAGCTTGAAATACATCTTATTTTTAAGTTTGACAGCCAAACACTTTTTATTAGGACATATTTATGCCAGTGTCAAGTTATATGATAAGTTATATAGTACGCACTGTCAGTCACCGTCCATAAAAGTCATGTTTTAGTACAATGGTGGTAATTTTTTATATTCTTCATAATTCAGCTCGGGGTTCTTTTCAGCATTTTTCTCTAAGACTTGTAGTTCACTAGTTGCCCTCACTGGCTGGAATAAAAAAAAGTCTTTAAAAAGTTTCTGCTCAAAATAAATTACTCAAAAATGTATACCAAATTTTTGCTTCCAAGTTTATTGAATTAAAATCATAACCAACGTGTCACCGCTCTAAGAGGGTCATTATTATTTTGCGTCCCTTACTAATATTAATATTAAATTTCCTCTTCCGCGATCTGTGCGCCTAGTACCAAAAAGTGGACTGTAATGTATATACACTTTCCGTTACACGTTGTAATGATAATTCATGACCTCTGTAACATGACATGATATATTAAATCAGTGATATGTATCGATACATAATTCAGTTGGGTCGCATCACTAGTCCAATCTCATTGTGACGTCACGTGGCGTCGCCACGCGAGGGTATCAGATGTTACACTTGGCGGCAGAGAAAATGGTTGAGTTTTTTTTTTGGGTAGTTTGAGACTTTTCTTTATACGTGTTTTTTTTTTTAATTTAACTAAGCAGAGCTTGTAGGAAAATAGATTACTGATATCATCATCATCATCAGCCTATAATGTCCCACTGCTGGGCACAGGCCTCCTTTCACAGATGAGGGTGAAAGGGCATGGGCAATACTCCACCACGCATGCCCACTGCGGATCGGTGGAGGTAGGCTAGTGGTCAACCTACTGTTGGAATTTTTCAAGCCGCCTAGGAGGCATCCAACTAGCTTAACGACTATCACAATTATGTAATAACCGGGACCAACGGCTTTACGTGCCTTCCGAAGCACGGAAACGCTCGATTTGAAATACCACTAGGCGGTCACCCATCCAGGTACCGACCACGACGGCGGTAGCTTAACTTTGCCGATCGATTAAGAACGGCTAATCATGCTACACCACGAGCGCTTCATACTGAGCGCTTGATACAGATTATTGATATACTAAATACCTATTACAATTATTATTATGAAAAATTCAATTAAATTCAATATTTATTATACAATACAATTACAATTTATTATTTAATTACCTACTATTACATATCAATTGTCATTTTTCATAATTTGGAATGTCATGTAAAAAATCATTCACAGAATAAAATAAATTTTCCATTAGCCACTTGTCAATGATGTATTTTTTACTGATGCATTATTTAAAAAAAGTTGTAGTCTACAATTTGGAATTCTTAATCGAAATTTATGTCTATTAACCAAACATTATTGTCCGCAAGTGTAGAGATAATATGATGGACATTGCTACATTTCCTTCCGTGTCCCGAATCCACCGAAGCACCAAGTCACCTCTCCGTATTATTATTATATTACATCAGTGCTACATCTATAGCTATATAATATACAAACTGTGAGAAGACGCTATTGTGATTGCTTTTGAAAATACGCAATATTTTTTATACAACTAAGAAGGCAAATTCAAATTCAAAATCATTCATTCAAATAGACCTTCGCAGGCACTTATGAAAAGTCTGACTCTAATACTCTAATACCGGTTCGGAAGGTTGCATTTGCTGAGAAGACCCGGCAATAAACTCAGCAATTACTCTTTTCAAAACAAGCTTAGATTCATAATATTTACATTCTAATCGCACTGACAACAATTGCGTGCCCCGGCACGGCGGCAAAACTACAAATTAGACAGAATCGATTCAATAAATAAATAGCAAACGTAAGCAGATCAGCCCCCACAAGCAGCACCTGTTCACAAGTATGACGCATGTGGCAGCCACCGCCCAAGTCGCCATATTGGAGGTAAGTGAGCGACCCGTCACACGACGCCGCCGCAAGCAAAGGCCTTAAAGTGGGCATGACTTACTTAAGTCTCTCTTAGAAATAAAAAAATAACTAAAGGGAAACTACTAGCAAATAAGTATATAGAATCGCCTGATGGTAAGCGGTTACCGTAATTCTATGGACGCTTGCAACACTCGAGGTATCACTCACGCGATGAGCTCTGGCGACCTTACTGGTTGTTGTGCAATTTAAGTTTTATTATTGCTGTGATTTTCACTGTCTATCTATTATGGTTCATGAGATACAGCCCACGGATAGACAGGTGGATGGACGGACCGACAGCGGAGACTTAGTATAATATAAACTCATAATAATAATAGGGATGATTCCTAGGTAAAAAAATAATAATTCTAATTAGTCCGTCAGTTAGATTATCAATATCATATTTTTTACTTTACCAAATCATTAACAATTGACAAAGATAAAGCGCGTCGAAGTTCGGGAGTGGGGGCTCGTGACGTCACTTTACAGTAAAAATCTGTACTACAACGTGACGTCACGCGGAACAACACACGTAGTTTTCGTACTTTTTTGTTTAATTGACAAAAGAAAAAATACGTGTCTAATATTGATACTATAAAAGATGGACTAAAAAGACTTTTTCAGTCATCTAGCCTATTTGACTTACCTCGTTGAACCTTCTAATCAGTGCCCTGACAGTAGTCTTGATCTGCTGTGTGTGAGTGGGTGGAGCTCGCCGTATCACTTGTCTCTCACTAACAGCTCCCAAGATGCCTTCGCCGCCAAGGTCTAAGGTCACTTGGCGAAGATAGTCGATTGGTGGTACCTGAGGAAGAACATATAATAAATAAATATCCTGGGATATTCCTCACACACGGCAAATGTATTCTGTGAACTGCATTAAGATTTTCACACAAAAATAGAAAATAAAAAAACAATAAACTTTGCGTGTATAGGTCTTCAAAAATAATATTGAGGTTTCTAATATTATTTTTTTCTAAACTGAATAGTTTGCGCGAGAGACACTTCCAAAGTGGTAAAATGTGTCCCCCCCCTGTTACTCTAAAATAAGAGAATGATAAAACAAAAAAAAATATGGTGTACGCACGGCTACAGATCAAGCTATACTTTTCCAATATAAGCTGACATCTCATTGCAGGGAAATCCTATACAATGCGAGATCAGCTTATACTGGAAATGTATAGCTTGATGTGTTGCCGTGTGTACATTACCATGCAAACTTTCACCGAAAATTGGTTTGAACAAGATCTAGTAAGTAGTTTTTTTGAATACGTAAATTGAAATTTACCTTTCATTCAATCAATTAAAATATATTTTAAAAAAAAACATTTTTTTTATGTTACTTAAATAAATAAATAAATATCCTGGGACATTCCTCACACACGGTCATCTGATCCTAAACTAAGCAGAGCTTGTACTATGGAAACCAGATAACTGATATAATACATATACTACTTTTTGTTTGTAAATACATACTTAATATACATAATTACACCCAGACTCAGGACATACAGACATGTTCATGCACACAAATGCATGTCCTGTGCGGGAATCGAACCCACGACCTGCGGCGCGATAGGTGGAGTCATAACCAACTGCGCCAACTGCCCCGTCGTTATATTACCATATATTTTAAGGCGATGATAGCTCAGTGGTAGTGACGTCGGATACCGAGACGAAGGTCCCGGGTTCGAATCCTACAATGAGCTTTCGGTGAAGTAAAACATCGTGAGTAAACCATAGCATAACTTTGTAGTACCCGCCTGGCTGGCTTCCACCCTCAAGTTGAAAATCAGTCGCCTATTTCCCTTGGTCACGCCATAACTTGAGAAAGACTTTACCGATCTCATCTTTTTTTAAATGTGATCTGTGTAAATTCGGGAGAAGGTTCCTACGAAAAAAAAATTTAGAAATTTAAGAATATCTAACGGTAGGGTATGTTAGGGTATATGCCTCGGTTATGCGGGTAAAACCACGGGGCGCAACTAGTATTAAAATAAAACCAGTTTGTATAAAAACTTAAAGTATCTGTATTTTGAAGTGATTTGCACGAATTTAAATTCGTAACATGCTCGGAGTACGCGAAGCAAACAGTGACTACACGTAGCAAATATTTCGTAGCATAGCATAGTATCTACTACAAACTACATAAAATGTAGCGCTTACACTACGAATGCTGCTGTAGCTGATAGCAGTACTCGTAACAAATAGTAGGTATGTCGTAGCAAATAGTAGGTATGTCATAGCATACTGCGTACGATTCACACATACTACGCTACGAACGCTGCTGTAGCTGATAGGAGTACTCGTAGCAAATAGTAGGTATGTCGTAGCATACTGCGTACGTTTCACACTTACACTACGCTACGAACGCTGCTGTAGCTGATAGCAGTACTCGTAACAAATAGTAGGTATATCCTAGCAAACAGTAGGTATGTCGTAGCATACTGCGTACGTTTCACACACTACGCTACGAACGCTGCTGTAGCTGATAGCAGTACTCGTAGAAAATAGTAGTTACTTCGTAGCATACTGCGTACGTTTCACACTTACACTACGCTACGAACGCTGCTGTAGCTGATAGCAGTACTCGTAGCAAATAGTAGTTACTTCGTAGCATACTGCGTACGTTTCACACTTACACAACGCTACGAACGCTGCTGTAGCTGATAGCAGTACTCGTAGCAAATAGTAGTTACTTCGTAGCATACTGCGTACGTTTCAAACTTACACTACGCTACGAACGCTGCTGTAGCTGATAGCAGTACTCGTAGCAAATAGTAGTTACTTCGTAGCATACTGCGTATGTTTCACACTTACACTATGCTACGAACGCTGCTGTAGCTGATAGCAGTACTCGTAGCAAATAGTAGTTACTTCGTAGCATACTGCGTACGTTTCACACTTACACTACGCTACGAACGCTGCTGTAGCTGATCGCAGTACTCGTAGCAAATAGTAGTTACGTCGTAGCATACTGCGTACGTTTCACACTCACACTACGCTACGAACGCTGCTGTAGCTGATAGCAGTACTCGTAGCAAATAGTAGTTATGTCGTAGCATACTGCGTACGTCTCGTAGCACAACGCTACGATACGTAGCGCTTCTACAGTAATTCTACAAATTTTATAAACGTAAATGATTTTGGTTATTAATAGGCCTATGTTTGACCGCAATCTCATGGTAAGTGATGATGTGGCCGAAGGTGGTGCACACACAAAGCATAGAAGGAATTGGCTCTCAAGTGCAGCTGTCGGAATACGCTAGGTGCTTCATTATGTGTTCAATTTAGTCGTTCAAACTATGAACGCGTTGTTCGTTTCAAGTTAGCGTTGCACATACCCGTGCTCACGGCACATACTCTAGTACAGTCACTCTATTAATATTCTATCTCTTTGTGTTTCACTCCTTTCAAACGCGCAAGGAAGAGTGTGAGATTATAATTGAATTTATGAAGTAGGAGTAGAGAAAGCAAAAAAAAAATTCTATTAAAATAAAAATACGGCTGATTTTCTACCAATGTGCGACTATTTTGGGTATATCTGTTCAACTATTTATGCTGCTGACAGTACCAACTCACCTATTTACACAAAGCTTTGTGCTGGCTTCGTCTAATACAATTTACCTTCTGGCTACTCGCTGTTTAACTCACTATTACTAGCTTAAGCCAAATTAATGTTGTAATGCATTTAGTGAAATAACTTTATGAAACAAAAGCAGTCTAACTTTTATATTTGTATGTATATCGGGTCAATATCAAAGAGAGAGAGAATATTCTTACATTACTAGGTAAATAACAATTAACAAACATAATTTCTCATAAATCCTGTAATAATTATCTGAAATTAAGAACAACGATCATAGTACAGTGGCCCTGATTCTGTTGTTCACAACTAAACTAATTTTAATGTCACTATATCTCTTTCTAACAAAGAACATAAGAAAAGGATGTAAGAAATTTAGTCCTGTCAAATTAGTCCAATGCTTGTTTTCAATATAAAATTAGTCGCCATCTATCGTGGTTACGCCTAAATACACGCAAAATAAGACGGCAAAGATTAATTTGACAACTTAAAATATGTTCTATCCTTTTTCAATAATGTTCGTAAGAAAGAGATGAGATGTGACTAAAATTAGTTTAGTGCGATTTACAACAGAATCGGCACCAATATGATACATGTGTGCAAAGTTGGTAATTACACACGATGCGGTATTAAGCAATAAGACAGTGATAAGGAAATTTAATTTGGAAAATAAAAGGACAAAAATGAAAATCGATTAGACTTTCTTTATTAACTTTCTCGATACAACAAAAAAATCGATTGGATATCGTTAAGGCGCATGACTATAATTGTCAAAAGTGAACTGTCACCGATATCTTGTAATCCTGAAAACAGTATAGTAAGGATTATTACTTACTATTTTTCCAACGCGAACAGAAACTCAGATATTTATTTCTATACACTTTATTTAAGTAAAAATTTCTTTACTCTAGCGGCGTTGTGCACTTTTTGGGATGGGTAAAAAATGCTAAACTCGCGTCAGATGTCACGCGAGAGAGGTAGAGCATAGCGTTTATTCGCTCAAAGAGCAGCTCGACTGGGTACTTCACCTCCACCTTACAGAATACCGCAGCCAAATAACTTTATGTCGTGTTCCTGCGCGTGAGTAAAGTCGCCAGAGCTCATAGGGGAGGGGGGAAAGGTCGGTAACGCGTGAGCGATGCTTCTTGTGTTGCAAGCGTCCATATGGCTACGGTAACCGCTTACCATCAGGCGGGCCGTATGCTTGTTTACCGATTAAGTTGTATAAAAAAAAAAAAAAAAAAACCTGACCTTGATCGAAAATTCGTAACACAGAGGGAGAGTATTTGCAAATTAGACTGTATTTATACTGGGGTTATGTTCAATATCTTATAATATTCTCTAGCTAGCCGGAAGGTAGGTACCATTTTTGTTCCCATTTTATGTTTATAAAAAAATCTTATTCAAAAGTATTATATGTACATGTATCTTGAACTAGCTTTCCCTTGTATAAAAACACTATTTCACTATTTAATTTTTTCAATATTAACACGTTTCTCAATTTCCTAGCACCTTATATCTATAATAAAATTAATAAACTACTCAATATTTATCCTTTACCTAAACTAGAATGTAAAATCAAAATAACCAAATGGCTCCAACCACTTTCCTACGAAGAGACAGAAAACTTACTTGTTATCGTTAAATAACTCTGCTCTAACTTCAAACGTATTTGCATTTCCCCCACTCCCCCACTCCCCCACCCTCTCCCCCTCCACACTCCTACTTCCACTCACACACATTACACACTTACACACCTACACCAACACACCCCACTTCAATTGTTATCTTTAACTCGTTTTTTAATTGATTATTTTCCTTTTTATCAGTTTATAACTATTCGTAACACATGCAAGTAAAATATTTAAGAAAATTAAGAACGTAAATGGATACGACTAGCATTAAGAAAAACATGTCCTTGGGGATTTGGCGCTGTATGCTGTAATACAGGCTTTTGCCTAGCTCGGCAGCAGATGCTAAGCTTTTAAATTGTATAATCTAGTCTAAGATATTAATATTAAGATACCTTGTATAAGTCTCTTATGCCAATAAACTATATTATTATTATTATTTTATTACTATGTGAAAAATGTCTAGTTTCCAAAATGCACGACGTTAATATTCAAGTTTACACTTCTGCCGGCACTCTCGGAGTGCAACTCGTTGTTTTTTTTTACTGACAAGAAGATGCCGGCCCAAAATTAAGCCTTACCCTTACGCGGACAAATCGGCTAGCAAGCTCTCAACCGGGCTTATGATTATGCAACTATGCCTGAGGGCGCCCCAGTTGGGGCCGAACTTCGGCTCAGGGCCGTTACCGAGGAGAGGGGACGGACTTTTATAAAAACGAGTTACGATTAATTATGGGGGAGCTGATTACTATTGGCAGCTCGGGCCGCTTGAACGGGACGAGAATTTTCTATTCACTGTTTGCTAATCACTTGGTTTCACCAAAACGATGGAATCTAAATCAATTGGAATACTGTACTAGTGTTTCAATACCATTTTGGATAGCTAATAATGAGTAGATATAATTTGACGATCGTCAAGGCACGATTATAGTTTCAGTGGAAAATCAACGGAAAGTTATTATGGCACCATTATGACGCCATTATGACGCTATTGTGTTAGCAGACTACCAAAACTGTAAAATGTGTTAATTTTGACACCAAGTGTTCATTGGAACACAATTATTGTGATAGCAGACTTAGGCCCCAGGCGGGTCGTATGCTTGTTTGCCAACAAAGTCACGGTACTACTTTACCCACATTCTCGAGGAATGCGGGTGAATCGCGGGGCAGCAATTAGTTTATAACTTATGCAAGAAGGATTAATTACTTAACAATTTGTGTGATCACAGTTATTTTGTGTGATCAAAGTTATTTATTTTGACGGGCCTGTTGGCGCAGTTAGTTAAGGTTCACCTTACGCGCCGCAGGTCGTGGGTTCGATTCCCACACAGGACATGCATTTGTGTGCATGAACATGTCTGTTTGTCCTGAGTCTGGGTGTAATTATGTATATTAAGTATGTATTTACAAACAAAAAGTAGTATATGTATTATATCAGTTATCTGGTTTCCATAGTACAAGCTCTGCTTAGTTTGGGATCAGATGACCGTGTGTGAGGAATGTCCCAGGATATTTATTTATTATTATTTATTTAATCTGTGGCTAGAATCATTGAGCTATTATTACTACGTATAGAGAAGCTATCATTTTTTAAGAGACTACTAACGTTTTCTTTAGCGCTGAAATAAATTAGTTGTCTAAGCAGACAGTAGAAATAGAAACACGTAACGCTATGTTAGGAGTATTTTTCTCGCAATCACCGTGATTTTCACGGCGCTTACGCGTTTCGTTGATCGTTCTACAACAACAAGTGTGGTCGGCCACACTTGAAAGGAACATAGTTATGATGTGTGGCGTCTTCTCTACGTAGTAATAATAGCTCAATGGCTAGAATTGGCCAAACTATTGTTAAAATAAATTGAATGCTAGTTCTACACCGAATATTTTACTAGTTGTATGTACATCGTCAAAAGTGTGGTTAAATTGTTTAATAAACAGCTATCTGGACTAAACAAAGTGTTTTTGGTCAAATTGAGATGTGAAATTGCGTTATGCCGTATTGAGTCAAGAATGTAAAGTTACATATTTTACACAAAAAGATTTTTTTTATGAAATCTTTGATTTGGGATGTAAAAAGATTATACAAAAACAGGAATATTGTAAAATTATATTTTGCATACAAATATTTTGTTACAAAAATGCTATAACATGAAGTTGTGGCATTTTAGCCTGGGGCTGACATACAACAGTAATATTTATTCCTCACATACGGATCAGATGACCGTGTGTGAGGAATGTCCCAGGATATTTATTTATTTATTATTTCTTATTTATTTATTTATATCAGACAATGTCCATATTTGTTAGTATACAATTAATCTTAATCCTAATGTTAGTAAAGTATTAAGTTCTACACATTTTTGATGGTGTGGATATGCATCCACCGCGCCCACATTGGTGAGTCCCAGCGCTCTGCGAACACATTTATGAAGAATATAAAAACGAACAGCAAGAAATTATGATTCAAGTATATTTATTCTTATAACGTTAATATTTTCGTAAAAGTACATGGTTAGGTATATTAGGGTTTTAATCAAAATCACAGATTAGAATTTGTAAGTATATAAAGATCATAAACGGGCTCTCAAGTAAAGCTTTTTTGCCTGCAAGTATGGCCAGTAACTTACCCATAAAAGACGATAACGAAGCCTAAGATGGAGCTTACCCTTTGACATTCCCCAAGCTGTGAAAAAATATTTATCTGCATGTGATTTTTTTTTTGTATTGGAACAGTTTTCACAAAACGGACAGTGTTCTGTAGAATTGTTTAAGATGATGCCCACGGCTACCTTCCACCATCACAACTCTTGCCATCGACGGGGAGTCCATCTCATCGGGGAAACCAGAATTATTTCAAACTGTGCCGTATCATAGGAGCTTCCTTCCGCGGACGTTCAGATTGTGGAATGAGCTCCCTGCCGTGGTTTTCCCAATGGAGTACAGCATGGGGTTTTTTAGGGTCGGCAACGCGCGAGTAACACCCCTGGTGATGGTGATTCAAGCGTCCATAGGCTACGGTAACCGCTTACCATCAGGCGGGCCGCATGCATGTAGGTAGTATAAAAATAATAACCAAAATGGAATGCCAAAACGTGGAACGTGGATATTCAATTTAAATTCTTGCCTCTCTACTGCATACACCTGAATGTAGCGAACGTTGCACCAATAAAAGAATTTACTGAGGGCACTTTGTGTTAACTTTTTTATTGAACTGTGGACGTGAGGCACGTATTATACGTTTTATACATTTAAGTACTTACTTTGGAAGTACACAATAAAATCCTTGCTTAGGATCAGTGAGGGTTCGGAGTAGGATGGAGAGTATTTGTTGTTATGACTGTGAGGTAGGTCATCACAGAGATCGTGGAAAAAGATGTTTGGTCATCATTTCACTCAGAGAATAAATATCCTACTAATCCATACTTTAATATTATAAATGCGAATGTGAGTTTGTTTGTTTGTTACGCTTTCACGCCTGATCTACTCAACGGATCATCAAGAAATTTGGCATACAGAAAGCCTATAGTGTAGAAAATGACATAGGCTATTTTTTATCACGGAAACCAGGGTGAAACCGTGGTTTATAATATACTAGCTGTCCCCCGCGGTTTCACCTGCGTTCCCGGGATAAAAAGCTTATGTCCTTCTCCATACCATAGGCTATCTGCATGCCAAATTTCATGATGATCCGTTGACTAGTTGAGGTGTGAAGGCGTAACAAATAAAATCACTTTCGCATTTATAATATTAGTTGTACGTAGTATTTATATACTCTGAGATATTAGTAAGGAGGATTAACCCTATACAGTTTTAACACATATTTTCCTCTTCAGCGTAGCGTGGTACTTACAAAATGAAGTCATTTAATATTCATACATGTGGCGAGCCGCGGCGGCCATTTTGAATATAGAGATAGTTTGTGCCGACCCTTTTCATAAAGTAAATATGAACAGAAGGACCGGTGCATATAAATGCCCAAAATATGTACACACAAACGTTCAATTGCGATGCGGCCTGGGTAACAAAATTATAATTCTAATTAATCCGTCAGTTAGAGCATCATAAAATATTGGACACGTATTTTTTGCTTTATCAAATCAATAAACATTGACAAAGATAAAGTGCGTCAAAGTTCAGGATTGGGGGCTTGTGACGTCACTTGTTTGTGTAAAGCGTTACGCGGAACTTCAACATACCATATCTTAGTAATTTTTTGAATGATTAACAAAAGAAAAAATACGTGTCTAATATTTTTTGATTATGTAAATGACTGACTAAATATAATTTTTCAGGACACTAGCATATTATATTTTCTAATTTTGGTAAACACTTTGGTAAGGGATGTGATATCATAGGTCTAAATGGCACACATTTTAATTTACTTTCATTAGATAAGTATCAGCCAATAAAGTCCCTTAGCTGAACACAAATGAAGGTAAAAGAGAATGTATCAACCTTGAACGATTTAACCTCTGGACGTGAAGCAAGACAAATTAGTATGAAATCACGTTCAACCAACTTTTGCGGGGGGATGTCACTCTCACAAAGATCTATTTTACGTAATTATTACAACGAATGCAGAATCGTGTGTATTTATACTTCACGCATACTACTGTTTTTATTTGTGTGCTATATATTTATACTATTTTTGCATAGCACGCTCTCCTTTTCTAATTACAACAAATACGAAATTTCTTTACGAACTACATACACAAAATTCACATTTACACTAGTGCATGACACAGTCGATACGGTAAGTCGATGAACGAAAGAACGATTTTCGGTACGGTATGGCAAGTAATACTTAATAATAAAACAACTTGACCTATTATGTTGACAATTTTGTTCTGTTTGTAGAGGCATGCTACAGATATTTTAAAGACAATAGGGAACATGCATTTAATTTATTTATTCATATTATGTATTTAAAGAGACCTTGGTATGGAACCCGAATGCCCATTTTCGCCAACAACTCTTAAATAATAAGTAATCCTTAAGGGCTTATTACACCTTCCTATATTTAGGATCCTAACTAGGATGGTTCTAAAAAGGAAGCAGGAAGCTACTTATTACACTACACTATCTTGCTTTCTAACTAGGACGCGGCAAAGAGTATAGCAACTATATTTAAAGCGGGACGGACGACTCGTAGGGACGTAACAAAGGTCGATTTAAAAAAAATATAACTATGCTTACATCGATGTTCTTCCGATGTTTTAAGTTTTTTATTCTCTCAAACCGATCACACAAATTAAAATTTCAATGAATACAAATGAGCTCCTTTATGTTAAAATAAAACAAAATTGAACTTTATGTAAGTAAGTACCAAGTATTAATTTATAAATAATGTAGTACTTTCAATGTACGGATTATTTTTCTATTATTGTTTCTTGATTACTAATGACCTATACATTCATCCCTCAAAATATACGCCAAGACTTTAGAAGGGCCTTATATAATTATTTCAAAACATCGATGTTTTGAAGAACAATGTTACATCCCTAAACGTCCTAAATCGGAGCGACGCGATTACACTTTCCTGTTTAAGGAAGCAGAGCGGTTGGGACCTTCCTATCTCACTACTTAGGACACTAACCGTTCTTTCTGCGATTACACGTTCCTATTTCCTAGTTAGGATCCTAAAAATAGGAAGGTGTAATAAGTGCTTTAGGCGCCGATCCCACAGAGAGAGTTCTGGAGTTCCGAGTTCCGAGTTCTGCATTCCGTGTTGACTATTGTACACACAGCAAGCAGTCTAGAGTTCTAGAGTTCTGCAATATTCGCTACTGATCGCACATCATACACTTTTTTTACTTTCAAAGGCCCCATATAGCTTACAGTCAACGCGGAATGCAGAACTCGGAACGCGGAACTCTAGAACTCTTTTCTGTGGGATCGGCGCCTTAAGGCTAATTAGGTAACACTTAACGCTAGTTTTATTTTCAACGATATCTAGGTAACACCTAAATTTAAAAAACTAGCAAGTTTGAGGTGGTATATAAAAATAATTTGGAAATGTATGCTCTAATAAATAGATATTTATACCTCTATGGTTTATAACTTACCTATAGTAAAGTTTAACATAGACGTATAATCAGGTAATATATTGCGTACGCAAAATCTTTCATTCGTTTTTATTATTATCGATATTGTTCTCGACAGCGTTAAGCACTAGTTCTAATATGACAATCATGTCATAATAATAATGAATGAAGGATATAAGCCGACTATGTATGAAAGTGATAGTTTTCGGTATTATCACATGGAAGTTTTGGTTTATTTAATATGGTTGGATAATATTTATGCATGATTTGAATTAAAATGATTTTACCGTAAATTACCTGTAAAACTGAAATAAAAATATACTTACTTGTGAAATTAAATATTGCTCTTTCCACCACTATAATTTCTACGTGATTTCACGGCACATTTCGTCATTTTCTCCTAATGTTTTCTCGATGACATTGAATGTTATACTGCGACAACTGTCATTATTTTTTTCAATACCATGCCTAAAAAGCATGGTTCGTGGCGAAAGGGGTGTAGGTGCGGTCACTATTAGGGCAGGTCCAGAGGTTAAATCGTTCAAGGTATCAACCTACTATTGGAGTATTCAAACTGCCTAGGAGGCCTCCAACTAGCTTAACGACTATCAAAACTAAATGATAACCGGGACCAACAGCCTTACGTGCCTTCCGTCGAACATATCGATTACACAGGCGTAAATCTAGTTTTACATGCTTTTTAATCGTAAACAACGTTTATGTGTGCGTGCACTATACAAGAACGGCGATAATAGGACCTTCTGTATGTATCTATTTTGTGCTGAGTAGGGTCCGAATAGTTGTTATATTTTGTTATAATAGCGCAAACTCAGCCATGAACATGTTGAAAGCTGGTAGGCGCAATTATACTAGCAATCCGCTCTGGCTTCGCTTCATTGACGATTAAAACTAGTTTTCGCCTCTGTTTTATCCGAGTTCCAAGGATATGGAGAGAATAAAATTGTATGGCATTTAAAATAACATTCAAATCAAAATCAAAATCAAAAAGTCATTTATTCAGTTTTGGCCCTAGTAAGGCACTTATGAACGTTACATTGGTACATACAGTTGAATTTACCACCGGTTCGGAATACACTTAAACTGAGACTCCGGCAAGAAACTCAGCAAGGTTTTTTTTTGTGGAAGATCTTTTAATATTACAGCTTTTTTTTCCAAATACATACAATATATATTATTTTATGCTTATTCGTACAATTGTCACTTAGCAATGCAAGTGCAGGATGCAAGTGCAGAGAGAATTAAGCTACTACATTATAACCACAGATATTTTTTACAACAAATAGGTACAAAATACAATCTATATATAGAAAATTTCCTCAAGCCTGCCGCTGCTTCCGATTAACGGCAGGGTTCCCAGAAGGCTGGCAGCGTTTCCTCTTTGGATAGCCAAGCTGACGCGTTGGCGGAAAAAGCTCCCCGCCCGCTGGTCTCCGGAGGAATAAATTTAAACTAATATGTTGGCAGCATCGACACGGGGTTCTCTCTTTACTCCTGCAGCTTGTCAATGAGCTCTGTCTCTATTACTCCCGCGCAGGAACACAACATAAAGTTATTTGGCTGCGGTATTCTGTAAGGACATTACGAGTACCTAAGCACATTGCTGAGTCGAGACCTATTCCTGGCATCACGCAACATTACATTTTTGTGTAGTTTTTAATTGTTTGCTCTGTTTTTTTAGGGTTCCGTAGCCAAATGGCAAAAAACGGAACCATTATGGATTCGTCATGTCTGTCTGTCTGTCCGTCCGTATGTCACAGCCACTTTTTTCGGAATCTATAAGAACTATACTGTTGAAACGTGGTAAGTAGATGTATTATGTGAACCGCATTAAGATTTTCACACAAAAATAGAAAAAAAACAATAATTTTTGGGGGTTCCCCATACTTAGAACTGAAACTCAAAAAAAATTTTTTCATCAAACTCGTATGATACGTGTGGGGTGTCTGTGTATAGGTCTTCAAAAATGATATTGAGGTTTCTAATATATTTTTTTTTCTAAACTGAATAGTTTGCGCGAGAAACACTTCCAAAGTGGTAAAATGTCCCCCTCCCCTGTAACTTGAATGATAATACTAAAAAAATATATGATGTACACTACCATGCAAGCTTCCACCGAAAATTGGTTTGAACGAGATCTAGTAAGTAGTTTTTTTTTAATACGTCATAAATCGTAAACCGCAATTTACCTTTCATTCAATATTTTTGGCGTTTTTTTCATAGCAAAGTTGAGTTAGACGGAACCCTCCGTGTGCAAGTCCGACTCGCACTTGGCCGGTTTTTTTGTACAGTCATTAATGTAATGTTGTGTTTCCCGAATTAGTCGTTTTTCTTTCTTTCTTTCAAGATGGAGGTACTTCTATAGTCAAGCTGCTCTTTGAGCGAATAATCGCTACGCTCTTATGATTTACGGCCTTACTCTTAAACGCTATTTAACTAAATCAACTGAATAAGTGGTCAATTAAATAACGTCACCTTGCTGTCAATGGCCCTGATTCTGTTGTTCACAACTAAACTAATTTTAATATCACTATGTCTCTTTCTAACAAAGAACATAAGAAAAGGATGTAAGAAATTTAGTCCTGTCAAATTAGTCCAATGCTTGTTTTCAATATAAATTTAGTCGCCATCTATCGTGGTTACGCCTAAATACACGCAAAATAAGACGGCAAAGATTAATTTTACGACTTAAAATATGTTCTATCCTTTTTCAATAATGTTCTTAAGAAAGAGATGAGATGTGACTAAAATTAGTTTAGTGCGATTTACAACAGAATCGGCACCATTGTCAAACAATTTGACGTTATTTAGGTGACCACTTAATCAGCTTAATTAAATAACGTTTTATGAGTAAGGGGGTATCCCAGAATTAAATCTATCCAGTTGTTTCATATTATATAATATAGAATTTAATAGTTTACAATGTTAAAGCCTAGTTTGAAGGGTCTGCCTAAATATTTTGTTAGGCAAATGTTGTTGGTACGAGGACCTAAATTTACTATTTGTTTAATATTTGGGCAGCTTTGGGCAATTTCCTGCGTCGGGCAAATAAGTAACTGTTTAGTATAGAACTAGTCCCTGTAATTTATGTTTATTTCTAGGGACCGAGGGGCCTTATTTCATCTAAAGAGATGAGTTCAGCCGTGATAACAAACAGGATAGTTTCCTGAAAAAAACTATGTAGTGCGTCATTTACGTTAACAAAAAATATTAGACACGTATTTGTTCTTTTGTCAATTAAACATAAAAATCCCACCAAAAACATTTATATGTAAAACTAGCTTTATAGCCCGCGACTTCGTCCGCGTAGATTATTTCTTTTTTCTAGATATGAATCATTGTAACAATATAGAGCTTTGTTCATGGCTATTGTCCGCCACTACGTGTGATATTGACAAAAGTTCAGGTAGATTAAGAGCTCATATGCGAGGATGCCACATAAAACTGAAACAGTCCTGCCGCAAATCAACTCTAGCAAATTTCAGAGTTTTTCCCTGTGACTGCAAACCTTAATTAGGAACTGTTATCTTTTAAATTCAAACGGAAGGTGATTTGGGATCATTGGTATACGCGGCAAGAAGACTGTTTCTCGTCTGACAGAACCAGTAAATATTTTGGCCTCAATAACATTGCGGCGGAGAGCTGTTACTTGTAGTCTAGTTCCACAGCACAATTTTGGAGGCCTTATCTCTCTTTCCCTCATGTCTGAGGATCGTGGTCAACATCGGGTTTGCTTCTAGAGCGAATGATCTGCCTCCACTGGTTTCTGTAAAACTTGGAGGACGATGAGTCTTTTACTTGATCGGACCATTTTGTTGGTGAACGACCACGTAGTCGTTTTCCTTCCGTGTTCCCAACTATGATCAGATTTCCAAACTTTCATCGCCTTTGCGCACCATGTGGCCGAAATACGAAAAAATACGTTGGTGGCATATGGTGGGCAATCGTGTTTTAATTTGGAGCTGCGATAAGATTGATGCATTTTTGCGTTTAGCGGTCCAAGGTATTTCCAACATCCGTCTCCAGCACCACATCTCGAATGCATCAATCCTTTTTCTTTCTCGGGTCAGTATAGTCCACGCTTCCACTCCATACATGAAAATGAGGAATACCAATGCTCGTATTAACCGGATCTTTGTTTTAATACCGATTCCTCTCTTTTTTCCTGATGTTGTTTAGGCGAGTCATTTCAATACGCCAATACCATAAGCCAAAATAATAAATTTTGAAATTTTCACTCCGAAAATAAAGAACTTCATATAATAAATTTAATCCCCCTTTTCACTCCTTAAGGGTTCAAATTCCAACAACACCGATATTCGTTGCGTTAGTTTATAACCATAAGCTTAAATAATAAATTTAGTGTACTTCCATACACAAATTCATCCCCCTTTTTACCCTTTCGGGATCGGAATTATCAAAAACGTTGAGGCACATATAAATTACTTTTCAATCGTCAACCTAATCACAAAATTTGAAGGTCCTAACTTCGAAACTGATGGACTTTCATATAAACTTGCATCCCCTATTTTACCCCCTTAAGGATGGAATATCCAAAAATCCTTCCTTACTGAATACCTACACTGTATAATATTAAATTTAGTGAAGTTTACTTTGAAATTGAAGGACTTGCATACACAACTTCATCCCCCTTTTCCTCCCTTCGGTGGCGGAATAATCACAAACGCTAAGATAACTATACATTCATTTTCAATCGTCAGCCTAAACACAAAATTTAAAGATCCTAACTTCAAAACTGACGGACTTGCATACAAACTTTCATCCCTTATTTTACCCTGTTAGGGGTGGAGTTTCCAAAAATCCTTCCTTAGTGGATGCCTTCACCGTATAATAATACATTTAGTGAAGTTTACTTGAAATTGAAGGACTTGCATACACAACTTCATCCCCCTTTTCCTCCCTTCGGTGGTGGAATTATTACAAACGCTGTGATAAAACTATATATTAATTTTATATCGTCAGCCTAAACACAAAAGAAGATCCTAACTTCAAAACTGACGGACTTGCATACAAACATTCATCCCTTATTTTACCCTGTTAGGGGTGGAAATTCCAAAAATCCTTCCTTAGTGGATGCCTACACCGTATAATAATACATTTCGTGAAGTTTACTTTGAAATTGAAGGACTTGCATACACAACTTCATCCCCCTTTTCCTCCCTTCGGTGGTGGAATTATTACAAACGGTGAGATAACTATGTATTAATTTTCAATCGTCAGCCTAAACACAGAATTTGAAGATCCTTACTTCAAAACTGACGGACTTGCATACAAACTTTCATCCCTTATTTTACCCTGTTAGGGGTGGAATTTCCAAAAATCCTTCCTTAGTGGATGCCTACACCGTATAATAATACAATTACTGAAGTTTACTTTGAAATTGAAGGACTTGCATACCCAACTTCATCCCCCTTTTCCTCCCTTCGGTGGTGGAATTATCACAAACGCTGAGATAACTACACATTAATTTTCAATCGTCAGCCTAAACACAAAATTTGAAGATCCTGACTTCAAAACTGACGGACTTGCATACAAGCTGTCATCCCCTATTTTACCCTCTTAGGGGTGGAATTTCCAAAAATCCTTCCTTAGTGGATGCCTCCACTGTATAAGGTATCTTTGTGCAAAATTTCAAATCTCTAGGTCCAGCGGTTTGGGCTGTGGGCTGATATATCAACAATCAGTTTATCATTTTATATATTAAGATGTTGCCAAGACATATGGCTCGCACTGTCAAAAAGTTATCAGATCTCATGTAGAGCCAAGCTTATATATAACTCTACATGCACTTACGCTACAAGCCCTAACTTCACAAACTCTACACCTTAGTCAAAATGTGAAGAAGAAAAGGTGTAGAGTTTGTGAAGTTAGGGCTTGTAGAGTAAGGGCATGTAGAGTTATAAGCTTGGCTCTACATGAGATTTGATAACTTTTTGACAGTGCGAGCCATATGTTTTAGCAACATTTTACATAAAAATGTTTTTGGTGGGATTTCACTTCTTTTTGTAAGTTGCTTATGATTAAACATAAAAATACGAAGATATAGTCTGTTGAAGTTCCGCGTGACGTCACGGTGTGGTAACGAGAGACGTCACGAGCCCCCACTCCAGAACTTAGTCGTACTACTCTACCTACCCTACAATACTCGGGGATAATGTAGCTTCCTAACGGTGAAAGAATTTATCGAATCCGACTGGTAGTTCCAGAGATTGGCCCGTTTAAACAAACAAACAAAAAAACTCTTGATTTCGTTTTACATCGACTGAAGTGAGAGCACGAGTGAATCAAACAAATGAACTAAAAAGAGCACAGAGGGCTAACCACTGTGAACTCTGGGTAAAAAATAATCGGTATCTTCCGAATTTAGTCAAACTGACACCAGCGAATAGAGGTGGAATTTCTACGTGTCAAAATATAATTTGTAGTTTTACGGTGAATTTATTTCGTTTTGGTTTATTTTAGTCTGTATTTTTTATTTTGGTCAGGCTTGTGCTTTTTGTATGTCAACAGGTTGACATGCAAGCAGATAATCCACCTTTTTTAGGTTTCCGAACCAAAAAGGTAAAAAGGGAACACTTATGGTGCCAATCCGTACGTCGCGTCTGTACGCCTGACACAGCGGTATATTTCAGCAACCACTAATGCTACTGATTAGAAAGGAATAGGCACAGATTACAGAATAAAAAGCCGATGGAGCGCGCGGAACACGAAAGTGAAGCAAAAAAAGCAAATTCAAATTCAAAATACGATGCCTGGTATTCGTTTTTCAATTTGTATTTGCTTTGTTTAACAAACTTTATTTAACAAAAAAAAACCCTTTACTAAAGTGTTAAAGTTTTTATGGAAGAAATCTACAACGCGGTCCGATAAACTTGAAATTCGGTATTAAAACTTCGGATAGAAAATAAAGAATCACGTGTTTTTGGGTTTCTCGAAAATCGACCCCTAATGGGGCAAGAAGAGGTGCTAATGTTTGAAGGGGAGGATTTTACTGCGTGTCTCGATTAACTCAAAAGTTTGTATACTAATGTTCATTTTATAACCTATAAGAAAAGATTTTTGGAAATACCATTTCTAAGGGGGTGACGAAGGGGCCGCGGGCGGAAAGCTATATTTGTCTATCTCTGCTTAGTTTGAGACAGTGTGCGATATAAAATACACGGAATATAATATTTATCGCAACAAAAGCTAGTTTTTGCTACACTCGCAAATTTCATGAAAATAGTAAAACATATGAATCGAAGTTAAATCAAAAAATAAAAGAGAAAGACCCCAAGCTACATGGTGGTCTACAGAAGCGACTTTGAACGAGCCCAACTCACAGTACGGACAACCCAGGACAGACCATGAGAACGAGGAGAGCCTTCCCCAAATAATTATTTTATTTATTTATTATAATAAATAAATAAATAAATAAATATCCCGGGACATTCCTCACACACGGTCATCTGATCCCAAACTAAGCAGAGCTTGTACTATGGAAACCAGATAACTGATATAATACATATACTACTTTTTGTTTGTAAATACATACTTATTATACATAATTACACCCAGACTCATGACATACAGACATGTTCATGCACACAAATGCATGTCCTGTGTGGGAATCGAACCCACGACCTGCGGCGCTATAGGTTAAGACGCCACGTCTTAACCAACTGCGCCAACTGGCCCGTCAAATAATGGGTATTTATTATAATTAAATTATTTATAATGGGATAAGACATGGAGGAAGAAGAGCTACATTGACGTAAAATCTAAGAAAAGCCTATACAATACTAGTTACAAACAAACAACTTTCATATTTCGTTTAACACAAGAATAACCCCAATTTCGTGACAATAACATTTTGTCCAATAATCCCTCGTTTGTACCACTGTGCGAGAATTGTTCTTATTTACTTTTGACAAAGCGCGCGTTGATCGATCCCCTAAGTGGAGGTCATTGCGATGGAATAAGATTACTTGAGACATGGTGCGGTATAGATGTATTATGTATGTATATTGAAAAATGCTTTGTTGACTTTTGCTATTTTTCATAGCATTTTTTAAGGGGTTCGTAGATCTCAGAAACCTTTGATAATTTCTCTGATATGTTTATAAACTTACTAGTTTCTATCCTGCGGTTTCACCCACGTTCCCGAGGTATTTAAAGTTATCCCGTGATAAACAGTATCCTATATGATGGTCCAGAAAATATTCTATCTGTGTGCCAAATTTCATCCAAATCCGTTCAGTAGTTTTTGCGTAAAAGCGTAACAAATTTACATCCATTTACAAAAACTCGCGTTTATATTATTAAGAAAGACACCTGTTTGGGTTGAACCTAATATCACACTCATTCGTGAGCACAATATTCTATAAACTAATTTAGGTTATTTTTAGGGTTCCGTACCGAAAGGGTGCCAAACGGATGGACAGCGGAGGATCATGCATAGGGTCATGATACTCCGCTGTCCGTCCGTCCGTCTGTCTTTCTTCATTGGGCTATATCTCATGAACCTTAATAGGTACACACTTGAAATTTTCACAGAATGTGTATTTATATTGCCGCTATAACAATAAAAATGAAATAAAATTAAAAGGGGGCGCCCATACAAGAATCGTCTTTTTGGCGTTTTTTTTCATAGCAAAGTTGATATTGTACGGAACCCTCCTTGTGCGAGTCCGACTCGCACTTGGCCGGTTTTCTATATTTTATTAATTATTAATTTCATATTGATTTCAGGAGCGTCCTTTTTATCAATTTCTATGCATTACTTTATTACAATAAAAGTATTATATTGAACTCTAAGCATTATCAATCTTATAAACGTACAAATAATACTTTATAATTCCATTTTTCAACGAATAAACCTGCGACAAACATCTAAGAGAGCTCAAAAATATTGATTTTGTCTAATTTTAAACATCGTCGGCCCACTGTGTGCTACATGGGATGGGGCGGGCCCAAACGGGACGAAGGGGGGCAACCGCGGATGAGTATTAAAGTGACCCGAGTAATCTTTAGGTTTTGCCGACGAAAAGGTTTTATTAATAATTGTTATTTCAACGTTGATTTTAATGTCGTTCGATTTTCTCTTGAATGAAATGAAGTGAATTAAATTTTACATTTTAAATGCGTTTAGAAATAAAAGTGATTAATTTTTATTCTTTTATAAAATAATAATGTATCTATGTATCATAAAAACTGAGAGATGTACTTTTTTATACTACTAACAGACATACGATCCACCTGATGGTAAGCGGCTATCGTTGCCTATGGACGCTTGCAACACCAAGGGCGCTCGCGAAAACTCTTCACACTCTTTTTGAAGAACCCTACGTTGTACTCTCTTGGGAAAACATTGGTGGGAAAACTTTGAGCCCGCACAGTTTGAAACAATTCTGGTTTCAATGTGTGAGGATGGACTCCCCGTCGATGGCGAGAATTATGATGGTAGAAGGTAGCCGTGGGCATCAAAATAAATCACAGTGTACAGAAACGTAAAATTTTACACTTGTCTCTTTCTAACAAAGAACAAGAAAAGGATGTAAGAAATTTAGTCCTATCAAATTAGTTCAATGCTTGTTTTCAATGTAAATTTAGTCGCCATCTATCGCGGTTACGTCTAAATACCCGCAAATGTTGACGGCAAAGATTAATTTGACAGCTTTACATATGTTCTATCCTTTTTCAATAATGCTTGTAAGAAAGAGATGTGACGTGACTAAAATTAGTTTAGTGAGTCGATTTCCACAGAATCGGCACCTGTCCTTCTACGACGTAGGCATGAACTAAGGAAGTCACAATTCAACCCCTATGGGGGGTACAGAAATGATTGGCGAGTAATCGCAGGACAAAAAGTGTCTTATAAGATAAAAGCTGTCTTTTGCGGTTTCACACGCATTCTCAGGATAAAAAGTAGCCTATAACACGTAGCTTCAATGAAAGATTTTTTTTAAATCAGATAAGTGGATCCGGGGATTATAATGTCCCACTGCTGAGCACAGGCCTCCTTTCACAAATGAAGGTGAAAGGGAATGGGCTATACTCCACTACGCGTGCCCACTGCGGATCGGTGGAGGTAGGCTAGTGGTCAACCTACTGTTGGAATTTTTCAAGCCGCCTAGGAGGCATCCAACTAGCTTAACGACTATCACAATTAAGTGATAACCGGGACCAACGGCTTTACATGCCTTCCGAAGCACGGAAACGCTCTATTTGAAATACCACTAGGCGGTCACCCATCCAGGTACCGACCACGACAGGCGTAGCTTAACTTTGCCGAACGATTAAGAAAGGCTAATCATGCTACACCACGAGCGCTTCTATCCTCCACATACATACTCACAAAATTCGCACTCTCGTTTAATATTTTATGTATAGAAAATAAGCCTTTTTAGCCTCATCCTAAATCATGTGAATATTTCATCTACTGTTTTATATGTTGTTTTTTTGCGACTTCAAAATAAATATCATTCCTTTTCTTTTCTTTTAATAACAGATGTGGGGTTAATGCCCGTAATTTCAGTACCGCGCATTTGTAAGTCAATGACATGCTCATAGAGTTGGAATTTTATAGAGCGACTGTACTAGAGAATGGTCCGTGAGCACCCCGGTACAGTCCAAATTCCTTGGAACGAAGTGCGCGTACAGTTTTTTTTTTTATACTACTTAGGTAGCAAACAAGCATACGGCCCGCCTGATGGTAAGCGGTTACCGCAGCCTATGGACGCTTGCATCACCAGGGGTGTTACTCGCGCGTTGCCGACCCTGCAGAAATCTCTTCACACCCTTTTTGAAGAACCCCATGCTGTACTCCATTGGGAAAACCACGGCAGGGAGCTCATTCCACAATCTGAGCGTCTGCGGAAGGAAGCTCCTTTGAGACCGCACAGTTCGAAACAATTTTGGTTCCAATATGTGGGGATGGACTCCCTGTCGATGGCGAGAGTTGCGATGGTAGAATGTAGCCGTGGGCATCATCTTAAACAATTCTTCAGAACACTGTCCGTTATACAAGCGGTAGAATACACATAAGGAGGCAAAGTCTCTCCTCAGACTGAGGGGCTCTAGACCGCTTGTGAGCTCAGGATCGTTAACAATTCTAGCAGCACGTCGCTGAACCGAGTCTAAAGGCCCAAGCTGGTATCCAGGTGCCCCGCCCACAGATGACAGCAGTACTCCATATGAGGCCGGACTTGCGACTTATAAAGTTGCAGTCTTTGGCCCGACGTGAAGTACTGCTTCGCTTTGTTGAGCACTCCAAGCTTTTTGGATGCCAGCTTAACCTTGTCTTCTAAGTGACTACGGAACAAAACATCGCTAGAAATGTCGACGCCAAGGATCCCAATGCTTTTACTGATGTTCAAGGACGTGTTCTGGAATTGTGGAGCTACAGCAAATGGGGTTTTCTTAGCGGTGAACGCGCAGGCTTGTGTCTTAGTGGGGTTGAAATGGACTAGGTTTAGTCGACCCCAATCGGAGACACTAGAAAGTGTAATCTCGATTTCAGACAACAGCCGTTCGCGGCTTTCCTCCACCTCGGAACGAGGGATATTAGCACGGCCCGTGTAATGAGCGTCCCCTGTACTGTCGTCTGCATAACAATGAATACCGTCAATAGACAGCATATCATTGATATGCAGTAAGAACAGTGTTGGGGACAGCACAGAGCCTTGCGGGACGCCGGCATTTATGTCCATGCTATCGGCTCTTATGCATCTGCTGGACAGAAAGCTGGCGACCCATTTGCATAGTCCCTCGGGAAGCCCGTATGCTGGTAACTTCGCTAGGAGACCCCGGTGCCAGACCCGATCGAACGCCTTTGCCACATCTAAGCTCACTGCCAATGCCTCACCTTGACTCTCGATGGCGAGAGACCAACGCTGTGTGAGATACACTAGAAGGTCACCAGCCGAGCGACTGTGGCGGAAGCCATATTGTCGGTCGCTCAACAAATCGTGATCCTCTAGGTATCTCAGGAGTTGCGTGTTGATCACTCGCTCCATGACTTTGGAGAAAAGGGACGTGATGGCGATAGGCCTGTAATTCGTCGGGTCCGATCTATCGCCCTTTTTGGGCACTGGGTGCACGTGGGCAGTCTTCCACGAAGACGGGACTTTCATTTTGGTGAAGGAAAGCGCGAAAAGACGCGTCAGTACAGGACACAATTCAGGAGCACACCGCTTCAACACCACTGCCGGTATACCGTCTGGCCCACTCGACTTATGGACGTCCAGAGAAAGCAATTCCCGCCGGACTTCCCGTTGGGTAATGCTGATCTCCGGCATGGAGATGTCACACCGCGGGATGGTAGGCGGTGTGGCGCCCCCGTCATCCAAAGTCGAGTTCGAGGCAAAGAGAGAGCCCAAAAGATCAGCTTTCTCCTTTGCACTATGGGCCAAGTTTCCGTCCGGCTTACGCAGTGGTGGCAAGGACGACTGGCAAAAGTTTCCTTCAGCAGCTTTAGCAAGAGACCAGAAAGCGCGACTTCCAGATGGAAGGCTAGTCAGCCTCTCACCAAACCTGCCGACGAAATCGAACTTAGCCCTGGCAATCATTCGCTTACTGAACCTCGAGTCAGCGTTAAATTTGCGTTTCACATCAGAGATGTTAGGATCCTCACTAGTTCGGGCCGTGGTCCAAGCCTCATACAAAGTCTGCTTATTTTGTCTAGCATCTTTGCAGGGCCGATTAAACCACGGTCGTTTCTTCACCCCTGCAGCCACTAACGGGTTTGGGATATAACATTCCATTCCCGCCAGTATCGCCTCCAGTACCCAACTGATATGGCTTACCGATGTATCTGCGCAGAAGATACATTTTCAAAATGTGGGAAACGCTATTGGTCGGCAGCTGCCGCCATGTTAGCGCGCGCCGTGCGGAGGGGCGTGACTTGCGAATCAGACGGAACTAACAGCTGCAGTGTATTATTAACCTTATAGTAGTGATCTAAGGTTGATTGTAAGTTTTAAGCATTCTTTCGTTAATCTTCGGGGCCACACTTTATTTTCTGTGCGAACGAAGATTCACGACGCGCCTTATCAGTTGGGTACCTTATACTGTACATAGTTTGAACGGCTAATACATTGAATGCCAATTTCTCGTTTTTAGGGTTCCGTACCCGAAGGGTGCCAAACGGGACCCTATTACTAAGACTCCGCTGTCTGTCCGTCCGTCCGTCCGTCTGTCTGTCAGTGAGCTATATCTCATGAACGGTAATAAGTAGACAACTGAAACTTTCAGAGAATATGTATTTCTATGGCCGCTATAACAACAAATAAAAGTAAAATTAAATTAAACATTAAAGGGGGCGCCCATACATGAAACGTCTTTTTTTTAGCTTTTAGGTTGAGTTATTTAATATTGTACGGAACCCTCCGTGTGCGAGTCTGACTCCGGTTTTTTTACCGAGAACAAATGTCAAGGAATATCGACATTTTGTCTGACTGTAAATCAACTTGTGTACGATATAACAGGTGGAGATTACGAGATGGCATATTTTCGAAACCTATGTTGGACCACAGTCATGCTGAGCAACTTTTACTATGGGACCAACACTGAATTCTCAAAAAAAAAAATCTTTTCATACATTATGATCGAGCAAGCTTGACATTTACTATGAAGAGTTAAACATTTTTTTTGAGAATTCACTATTGGTCCCATAGTAAAAGTTGTTCAGCATGACTAGGTTTCGAAAATATGCCATCTCGAAGTCTCCACCCAGTATATAATATTTATTTATTTATTTATTTTAAGAGATCGAACAGCATTACAGTGTATAGTTTACAAAATAAATTAAGCTTATTATAATAGCTAAAATAGATCTCCTCAATTAAGCATACAATTTTGTAAAAACAGTTGATTTTTGTTAATAAATGAAGAGAAAAATATATTTTGTGGGAAAGTGTTGTGTGTGTGTGTGTATATATGTGGGGGTGTGTGCGTGTGTATGAGACGTGAACATTAGTAACCTGAGTGAGGCCGATAACAAACGCTGCTGTATTATATATACATACATTATTCGAAGCAGCATTACCTTTGATATAACTTTGTTAACGCTATCACTCTATAATATTTTAACTCTATGGACATGAGGTACTTACAGCTACAGCATCGTTGACCAGTAGAGTGTGAAAGAGACAGTATTTTTAGAAGTACGTCGACGTGGTCACACCCAGACCTAATACCATAACCGTCATTCAAATTTAAGCACCTTTCTAAGAAGTTAAAATTTGTCTTTGATACTTTGGCTCGCGGTTAAAAAGATAAAAAATACATCAATTGTTATTATAGGTCGCGCTTCCCTCGCGAGATAAGGGTGTGTCTAACCAATGATCTTTTATGTATAGATACGATACATAGAGACAGGTCGAAATGCAACAATGATAAGTATTAGGGATATGTATAGAAAATACAAAAACTAGTGTTTTTTTTTTATACAACTAGTTCGGTAAACAAGCATACGGCCCGCCTGATGGTAAACGGTTACCGTAGCCATATGGACGCTTGCAACACAAGAAGCATCGCTCACGCGTTACCGCCCTTTCCCCTTCCCCTATGAGCTCTGGCGACCTTACTCACGCGCAGGAACACAACTTAACACGACATTAAGTTATTTGGCTGCGGTATTCTGTAAGGTGGAGGTACTTCCCCAGTCGAGCTGCTCTTTGAGCGAATAAACGCTATGCTCTACCTCTCTTGTAAAGTTTTAGTGTTGTGCTAAATACTTATATTTTTAGATATAGATATCCTGTTGTAAAAACTGACTTTGGAGCCGATCAATAATATTATGATGAAATATAGTTGAATACATTCCAATGAAAAAATGCGTATGAAACGTATAATTTTGTGGCTATACATGTCACAATTGCTCAAGGAACAAGTCTTTTTTTGCTCGAAACGTTTTTGTTTTTAAATAAAACTGTTTTACAAAAAACTTCAACCGACTTCAAAGTACACTAAGAAGTAATCAAATCCTGATCTGATGACAATGGGACCAAACGGGAAGTGTATCCTTACAAACAAAAATTTCCAAGACGGAGTTATGAGTTAACAAACATAAAAAAAAATACAACCGAATTGAGAACCTCCTCCTATTTTTGAAGGCGGTAAAAAATTTGAAATCACACAAAAGTACTCGGAACGTATGTCTTCTTAATTGATTTCTTTTTGTTTCACGTCAAAATTGTGTACGCGTCTCCTTCTCATTTGCAAAGTGTTCATACGGATTGTGATAGGTAATATAGGGGTCACGACTCATCGTGCGATAGCACCGCGAGGGTGCTGGGGGGAGGTATCACACTTCCCCCGGGACGAGCTATCACAGCGCCGCGCGTGGAAGGGCCTGCAGGTACGCGATCTGCACGAGAGCCCGCCCCCCTCTGTAGCGCAGATGGCGACCACCGTGGGGTTTTAGCCGGTAAAAGTCCGGCATAACCTGTCTCTCCCCCCAGAGCGGTCGGATCCAATGAGGATTTCCCCACGCTAATAAAAAAAAAACTTTTCGTCGCTGTTATTTTCTAGGCTTTGCTACTTGCACACATGAATGTGTGAAAGAGACAAATAATACTTACTTGATAGAACAGTTGATATTCGGTGTCGGTAAGTCTCAAAGCGACTTCTTCAGGAAAATGCAGCAGTGTCTTCAAAGAGGTCAGTTCTTCGGAGCTGGTGTCGTCAGGTACTGATGAACCTGGGAAGAACATGTTAGTTACAAAAGTTGTAGACAGATCGGTCTTGGGTCTAATAGGGATGATGACTCATGTTGAATTTTCAGCATACCGTAGTTTAAAGTGGAAAATTTTAAGAAAATATAATTTAAAAATACGAGACCTCTAAGTTACGCTTTTTAATGATCTAAAAGTAAACGAAAAGCTACTTTGAGGACACTTCATCATCATCATCATCATATCAGCCTATGGATGTCCACTGTTCAACATAGGCCTCCCTCATTGACTTCCACTTCGAACGGTTTTGGGACGCTTACATCCAGCGCCGCCCAGCGACCCTGACCAGTCCACCTGAGGGGAGGTCTTAAAACAATATTATTATAACCTTATTTGTGTGTCCTTCTTTGACATCCGACGTCAAAGCAAATAAGGACAAAAGACAAAAAAGGTTATTTAAGGCTATTTGATAGCTCAGTGGTAGTGACATCGGATACCGAGACGAAGGCCTCGGGTTCGAATCCTACAATGAGCTTGAGCTTTCGGTGAAGGAAAACATTGTGAGGAAACCATAGCACGGTGGTAGGGTACTTTGCAGTACCCGCCTGGCTGGCTACCACCCTCATGTTGAAAATCTGTCACCTGAGAGCCAGTTCCTTCTAGGCTTTGTGTGCATACCACCTTCGGCTACATCATCACTTACCATGGTGAGATTGTGGTCAAACATAGGCCTATAAACAGAAAAAAAAATATTGTTGTCCTACTTGACCACATGTCACGTTCCCTTCTCTATTTTGTGCTTACCACATTCGACCACATCACTCCCACAAGGTGTCGAAAATGGCGAAGAAGGCGGTGGCTGCCACTCGCGTCATACTTGTGAACAGGTGCTGCTTGTGGGGGCTGTTCCGCTTAAGTTTGCTTATTACTTGATTCAGTCTAATTTGTGTGCGAGAGTGCGATTACAATGTAAATATGAATCTAAGCTTGTTTTGAAAAGAGTAATTGCTGAGTTTATTGCCGGCTCTTCTCAGCAAATTCAACCTTTCGAACCGGTATTAGAGTATTAGAATCAAACTATTCATAAATGCCTGCGAAGGTCTATTTGATATAAATGATTTAATTGATTGATTGATAAGCCTTTTCAGTAAAAAAAAATTGGAACTGGCCGTGTCGCCTAGCTTAGCAACCGGGGGTTTTTCTTTGCTCAATATATCACAATTTTCCAAAGCGTCGTCTAAATGAGGTCATCTGGTCGCCTATTCTTATACCATTCAAGTTAAACTATAGGAAATAGTTGTAAAACTATCGCCGGGTATCGACGTTCAATACTATAGGAAAGTTGCTCGTGCACCGCCAGTGTTCGAAATATTGTTGTTGGAAATAATGGTAAAAGTTGTGGAATGTTCAACGATTGATTACTTTCTCTACTTGAATTGATATTAAGATTAATTTCTTAATTATTTATTATCAGGGGCCCAAGTCTGTTATTACAATTTTGGTAGTCTACTAGTTTGTTTCACCCACGTTCCCGGGATAAAAAGTAGCCTATGTCTTTTTCCATACCACAGGCTACCTGCACGCCAAATTTCATCATGATCCGTTGAGAAGTTGAGGCGTGAAGGCGTAACAAACAAACAAATAAACAAACTCACTTTCGCATTTGTAATATTAGTTAGGGCTAGCTGTCCCCCGCGGTTTCACCTGCGTTCCCGGGAAAAGTAGGTTTTATCCTTCTCCATACCATAAGCTATATGCATGCCAAATTTCATGACTATCCGTTGAGTAGCTGAGTCGTGAAGGCGTAACAAACAAACTAACTTTCGCATTTGTAATATTAATTAGGACTAGCTGTCCCCCGCGGTTTCACCCGCGTCCCCGGGATAAAGTAGACTATGTCCTTTTCCATACCACAGGCTACCTGCGTGCCAAATTTCATGACTATCCGTTGAGTAGTTGAGGCGTGAAGGCATAACAAAGAAACTAGGATAGGATAAAGTTAGGATATCTATGGGGATTATGTTATCATATCCATACCATCATCATTGTCAATTCCATGCCCCGACGAGCCACCGCTTGGGCCTGGTTTGGACCCCTCTCGCATTTCACAAAACACTTGACACTATAAAAGTGCTAATTCACTAAACACAAACACTACACTCACTCACTAACTGAAAGTACTCCATCTATCTTTGGACATTATTTGCATTGTTTTAAGTCAGATTGTGTTTCGAGGCCTTTCATTATTGGAGTCTTCATTTATCTGAAAAGAGAAAAACAGGTTACAATATGTTGACAAAATGTGCATCTCCGATTAGTGTATGTATTATATCAGTTATCTGGTTTCCATAGTACAAGCTCTGCTTAGTTTGGAATCAGATGACCGTGTGTGAGGAATGCCCCAGGATAGAAATTGTCCAAAATTTTTAAAAAAATATGTAACCTTGCTGAGTTTCTTGCCGGATTCTTCTCAGTTGAAGGCCGAGTTCCGAACCGGTGGTAACTTCAGTAAATGTGACCTTCATAAGTGCCCTTCTGGGGCCTAAATTGAATAAATGGCTTTGACTTTGACTTTGACTTTGACTTTGACTTTGACTTTGACTTTGACTTTGACTTTGACTTTGACTTTGACTTTGACTTTGACTTTGATATTTATTTATTACACGTTGCTGAAGAGAAAACAAAAAACCGCAGTCAAATATCTTTATATTGTGTTCCGCCAGAGCTCGTATGTTGCAAGTGTACATATGGCTGCGGGAACCGCTTACCATCAGGCAGGCCGTTTGCTTGTTTACAGACTTAGACGTATATAAAAAAGTACTGTGGTTTGCTTGGGTGCTGGACTCGAAGCAATAATCCCATGCTTCATGGTGCTCTCGAACACCCAAGGTGTCGGCGCCGCTGATAAGTGGAATTCATTCGTCAAATTATATAAATAAAGTCACTCTATAGTACAGTAGTACCCAACTAATATGGCTTACCGATGTACCTGCGCAAAAGATACTTTTTGTACATTTTCAAAGCGCGGCAAACCGCTATTGGTCGGCAGCTGCCGCCATGTTAGCGCGCGCCGTGCGGGCGTGACTTGCGAGTGAGACGGAACTAACAGCTGCAGTGTATTATGAACCTTATAGTAGTGATCTAAGGTTGATTGTAAGTTTTAAGCATTCTTTCGATAATCTTCGGGGCCATACTTTCTTTTCTGTGCAACCGAAGATTCACGACGCGCCGTATCAGTTGGGTACTACTGTACTTATAGTACTAGTTGTTCAACATGAGTATTAATATAGGTTCAAAATATGGCAATAAGACATTTCCATAACTTATTATTAGCCGAGAAAATCTAAATAAATTGAATATGTATGTCTTAAGATTAAAGTACAGTATAATGTATTGGTGAAGTTTCTTTAGCCTCACACCTTGTAATTAGGTGTTCACTCAAAACAAAAAGTAATAAATTACCCGACGCTTGTGGGTCTGACGTCGAGTGTGGAGGGTTAGCAGAAATAATGAAGAAAATATTGCTGTATGATATTTGAAGGGCTGGTTGATTGGCGTGGAGTTTAGGTACCTAAGGTGCCAGTCCCATAGCGCGCGGTCTTGAGTTCTGCGACCACAGTTCTGCGTTCCGCGGTCACTATTGTGCATACACGCGTGTTACTCAATATATTTCCAATAGCTCAGACGTGTTTCGATCTGCCAGCATTCAAGAATCGTACTCCGACAGAACTCGCGCTTTCCTCTTGCAAGTATCAAAAGCGCCGCATAGATACAGTGAACGCGGAACGCAGAACTCTGACCGTAGAACTCTAGACCGCTCACTGTGTCCAAGTACTATCAGTCATAGCTGACTTACAGTTTTTAGGGTTCGTACCTCAAAAGGTAAAAAAAGGAACCCTTATAAGATCACTCTCTTGTCCGGCTGTTCGTCTATCTGTCTGTGTGTCACCACCGATTTTCTCAGGAACGGATGGACCTAGCAAGTTGAAATTCATACCAGATACTGAGGTCTATAGTCCCTATTAGGTATATAAAAATCAAGATCCTGAGTCAATACGATAAAAAGATATGGGCAAATTTAGATTTCCGCGAAAATTTGGCAAACATTTGTGCATACAGCAGAAGTAAAGGGAAAATTCCAAAAAATAAAAAAAGTTGAAAATTATGGTAAATTTTTGCACTTCAATTGTGCGCCTACTCATTTCACAGTCAATTTGAGTATGGTTACATTATTATTATTGTACGGAACCCTCCGTGTGCGAGTCCGACTCGTACTTGGCCGGCTTTTTTAATTTTAGCGTCGAAAACCAGTATGCATTTTGTAGGCAATGCATATTGGTAATAGAGTTGCAATAAGATTGTGCAATAACATTTTGAGTTAAAATAGCAGACTTGGCTCTTGATTGCTACGCTACAAGTCAAGCTAAAGCCTTTTATTCAATTTAGGATCTATTAGGGCACTTATGAAGGTAAAAGCTACTGAAGAACCGGCGGAAAAAGAACCAGGATTCCATTATCTTACGCGGTATCTTTGCAGATGGCCGTGTGTGTATTTCCCAGGTTATTATTATATTTTATGGTTAAATACAGGGTGTATTTCGCATGGTAACGCAAACTTCGCGAAAATGCTACACCTAATGCCACTAATCAAATTGTGAAAGTCATTCACCTCGCTAATGATCGGTTATAGAAATTGTCATTTTCGAGCGCGCAATGTATTGTGAACACCGCGATTTAAACGCGCGATAACGTTGTGCCTACGTAGTATGTCGCTGACTGCAGGCGAATATCGCCATAAGACACCGTTTCTAGTTTTATTTACATTGCTACTTTTAGTGAAAGTAATGAATTAATAACTTATTTATTTTAAATCTCTTTGGGTTAGGTAAGAATAACGATTATGAACAGTCTAAAGTAAAAAAAACTCAATTTTTTTTTTAAAAAATTTGGGAAAATCCGACGAAAAATTCCGTTTGTGCGGCGATGTCTCTTACACGCTGTATAACAACACGCCTTGGGACCTAATTCCATGAGGTTATGGAGGTGCAGGTAGATGACACCTCAATTTGAAAGGGAAGATCTTCAGCCAGGTTGGGTCATCAAACCTGGGGAACGTGGTCTTTAATAGTATATTGATTCCTCTCCATCCAAAGGTTGTCTGGAAGAGATCGCTTCTTGGCGATAAGACCGCCCATTGTTGCCATTGTACAGTAATTAATTTTAAGTAAACAATAAAAAGAGAACTTTGTTCTCTTTTTATTGTTGTTTTTTGGTGTACAATAAGTATATCTATCTATCTATATGATAATCACCGAATAAACTTCGACAGAACTATCTTAGTGTAACTGATAGAATTCCCCTTAAGGGGGTAAATTTGGCTCTCCATATGTACCAAAAGAAATATATAATAGACATTGAGCTATTATTACTATGGATAGAGAAGCAAAGGTTGTGTCCCATTTTTTTAGAGTCAACTAAAGGTCTCTTACAGGTGACAGTAGAAACACGTAGCGCTATCAAAGGAGTATTTTTCTCGCATACACCGTGATTTTCACGGCGCTTACGCGTTTCGTTCATCTTTCTACAAGAACATGCGTGGGCCGGATGGCCTCAGTTGAACGGAACATTGTTGTCATGTGTGGTGTCTTCTCTATACATAGTAATAATAGCTCAATGATAATAGACAATAGCGGCAAGGCTATGTATTGTTAATAATTGTTAATCTACTTGTTTGCAAACCCTACTCGGTTCTGAACTCGACTTGCTATCTTATTTGAACAAATTATTTGGGACTCCAGGGTTGAATCAATTTTCCGTATATGGTAGAACTTTTATTATTTTATTATATAACCCGAAAGTATTGAAAAGAGTGATAATTTTAATATAAATGCAGAAAAAGGAATAAATACACGTCGGTTGGCTAAATCTGGCACGTCCACAGTACTCACACATGCAATTTCACGATACAGTATGTGTTAATACATTATTGCTTCTAATTAATGAATCAGTCAGTCAATTCTAATGGACGAATGCAGAATGTATGGACGAAGCAAAACAGTAACTGTCTCCTTCATACACTTATGCTTGACGGCGCGTGAGAGAGACGGACAGACTTGTCATGTTGCGCATGCAGTGCGACGTGACGCCGCGCGCTTATTCACAGACACGAATTATTATAGTATTTAATCAAGAAGTCATTAAAATATCAGCAAAATAATGTAGGAAAGTACACATTACTGAAACATATTATTGCACTCAGCAACAGTTATATGTATGACCTTACACATTTTATGAAGACCGTGGAGATTAAAATATCAACTCCACAATGTTGTGAAATAACTATTTCATCGCTCAATACAATCACATTACTGATATAAACAACGATTGCTAAGATTTAGACGGATTAGAGTTATTTAACAGAATCCGCCATTATCGACATTAAAATATTTAAGAAAGGTTGAACAACCTCTGAAAAGTTTTCACAAAGGAAAATATATCATGTGGGAATATGAATAGAATTCTTTTTGCTACAGAAATAATGTACGGAGTAAACCTCTTTATTATTGTTCCCGAAGGAGTTTTCTTGATTTAAACTGGGCCCAAAGCAAACCCTACGCCACCTGGACGCAAGATATTTACGGTAAAACGACTCTACATTGTGTCGTACGAAATACTTTGTAGTGTTGGGACATTGTCGATGGATTTTATCGATATGTTACTTTCATGTGAACTCAGCGGTCGAGAAATTTAATTATTTTTTATTTATTTGTTTTTTTTTTATGTTTGTTACCTCATAACTCCGTCATTTATTAACCGATTTATTTTGTTTGGAAGGGTACGCTTCCCGTTTTGTCCCATTGTCATCAGATCAGGATTTGATTACTTCTTAGTGTACTTTGAAGTCGGTTTATTTTTTTTGTAAATCAGTTTTCAATTATTTATTAAACGGTAAATCAACACTCTTGAACAATTTGATGTAGCAGTCAACTTTCAGGGTCTACGGTCAGTGATGATGAGGCCGAGGGTGGTGCACACACAAAGCCTAGAAGGAACTGGCTGCACTTGCAGCCGTCGGAACACACCGATATGTGCTCGGCGAAAGATTTTTGAGGGTGGTCATCGATATAAATCTATATCTATGGTGGTAGCCAACCAGGCGGGTAAGTAGATGATTGTCAGAAGCAGCAGCCTCACGAAAATATTCTATTTACATATTTGTATTTGGAAATTAATAATAACTAGAGGTCGTTCCGTGGTCGGAATTCGATTGTCAATCATATTTTTTAAAGATTGAATGAAACAAAACCTGAACATTTTCTCTATATACACTGAAAAAAATGGACTAAAGTGACAACAAAATTTTATTTAACGGTAACACAAAATTTTACGACCTAACCATACTATAACCTAAACCTAAACACACTCTGTTTAGGTTATTGGTCGTCAATAACCTAAACAGAGTGTGTTTAGGTAATTGACGACCAATAACGGTAGGTTTTGTGTTACTTAGCTATGATATAATTACGTGCTCATAATATATTAAAAAGGGGTAAATGTATTTTCAGTCTTTCTTTAAAATTTTTCGCTTCACGTACTTCCGCTAGGGATCCCCTAGTTTACACTCTTAGGGGTGGAAATTCAAAAAATAACATTTCTTATTTTCAAAACAAAATTTCTAGTTTCTACGCATGATTATGTTCACCTTATTCAAACATTATAGAGTTTATCGACAACTCCAAATCGACTGAGCACATCACTATACATATAGCTGAGAGCGAGAATTGTATTTGGAAATATTCTGTACTTTTTTCATTCCCTCCTAGCTAAAGGGCCTTTTGTGGTCTCAATTGGAAAAGCAGTTTTATTTTTCTTAAAATATATACGATACTATTGTAGCATTTATTTATGCCTTATCCATTTCTCTCCCTGAAAATAACGTTTATACAAAGCCTAGAAGCTCTCAAGTGAAACGGCTTAAACCCACTGTTAAGTTTTTAATAATAATAAATAATAAATATCCTGGGACATTCCTCACACACGGTCATCTGATCCCAAACTAAGCAGAGCTTGTACTATGGAAACTAGATAACTGATATAATACATATACTTTTTGTTTGTAAATACAAAAATTACATCCAGACTCAGGACATACAGACATGTTCATGCATACAAATGCATGTCCTGTGTGGGAATCGAATCAACGATACGGCGCGATAGGTGGAATCTTATTCAGAGTCTTAACCAACCGTGCCAGGTGTAGGAAACCATGTCATGGTGATAGGGTACTTAAAGTACCTGGCTGGCTACCACCCACATGTTGAAAATCTGTCGCCAAGCACCTATCGGTGTGTTCCGACAGCTGTGCTTGAGAGCCAGTTTCTTCTAGGTTTTGTGTGCTTACCAATTTCGGCCACGGTGACCGCTTATCACCAGGCGGACCGTATGCTTAGCTTACTTAGTAACATAATGCTAAAACATACATAGCCTTAGTTTAAAATGAAACAGTGTAACTTTTGTACAATACCTAAGTTAGGAAGCGATGAAAGTTTGTGCACAAGTGTGCATAAGTTTGTGTTAAATCGATTACTTAACTCTCGTTGGCAGAGTAAGTTCTGGGTTCTATTCTTGGGTCAAATAAAATACCGGCTGGCGTGGTCGTTGTTGTCAGTGAGAAAGTAAATGTTATGTAATTAATCTAAGCTTGTTTTGAAAAAAGTAATAGGCTACGTACTTTCCTGAAAAATCTATGTACAGTACCCAATTAATGGTGCCGATTCTGTTGTAAATCGCACTAAACTAATTTTAGTCACATCTCATCTCTTTCTTACGAACATGACTGAAAAAGGATAGAACATATTTTAAGTTGTCAAATTAATCTTTGCCGACTTATTTTGCGTGTATTTAGGCGTAACCGCGATAGATGGCGACTAAAATTATATTGAAAACAAGCATTGGACTAATTTGACAGGACTAAATTTCTTACATCCTTTTCTTATGTTCTTTGTTAGAAAGAGACATAGTGACATTAAAATTAGTTTAGTTGTGAACAACAGAATCAGGGCCATTATGGCTTACCGATAAGATACATTTTCAAAGCGCGAGAAACGCTATTGGTCGGCAGCTGCCGCCATGTTAGCGCGCGCCGTGCGGAGGGGCGTGACTTGCGAGTGAGACGGAACTAACAGCTGCAGTGTATTATTAACCTTATAGTAGTGATCTAAGGCTGATTGTAAGTTTTAAGCATTCTTTCGTTAATCTTCGGGGCCATACTTTCTTTTCTGTGCGAACGAAGATTCACGACGCCTTATCAGTTGGGTAATACTGTAGTCTGTTATTTACATTATCAAAAAATATTAGACACGTGTTTTTTCTTTTGTCAATTAAACAAAAAAATACGAAGATATGGTTTGTTTAAGTTCCGCGTGACGTCACGTTGTGGTACACTTTTTGTAACAAGTGACGTCACGAGCCCCCACTCCCGAACTTTGACTCGCTTTATCTTTGTAATTTTTTATGATTTGGTAAAGCAAAAAATACGTGTCCAATATTTTTTTATAATCTATTTGACGGACTAATTAGAATTTTTTTTTACTCAGAAAACATGCCTATTGCTGAGCTAGCTGTACCTATGTTCAAATTGTACCTTAGGACGTGTCATTAGTAAAACTTGATGCTATTTCCATATCTGAGCGAGTTCTAACTGTCAACAACTCAAACATTGATGACCTTGTACTAAATTAGGCACAAAGGGAGCGACGCGACCACGGATCATTGAAACACGGAGATGTATGGTTTTCTAAGTGAGTAGAGAATGTCTACAACCAAAATGGTCTTGCACTGGGCGGTTTTCGTGATGTCATGGACGTAGGCCTCGACTGAAAACCAACGCGAGTGTTCGTTTTTTACTAATCTAAGCACAATGCTGAGTCGAGACCTATTCCTGGCATCACGCAACATTACATTATTGTCTAGTTTTCTTTTTTTCTTTTCTTTCTTTTCTTTCTTTTCTTTCTTTTCTTTCTTTTCTTTCTTTTCTTTCTTTTCTTTCTTTTCTTTTATAAATAAATAATTTGCAAGATTGTATCCCTGTACTATACTAAACTTAATGAAGCTGTTCGGAGGAACTCTGTCTCCCATATTACAAATTTATTTCTAGCTTGGGAGACAGAAGCCTCATCAAATGTTGTAAAATACGCTAACCTTACTTAATTTTCACCTTGTAATTGTACATCAAACTGTGGTAGGCTTGTATATAAATAAATTATTATTATTATTAAAGTGGGCGTTAACGAGCCAGTCGTGGAGCGCGTATAACCTATCTACCTATTTTACTTATAAAATCATTCCCTCGAAAGGTAACTTTATATATCGTTGTTTTTATACTCTGTCGTCGTCCCTTAATAGAAGTAGCTACCCAGGGGAGTTAGCACACCCCTTTTTGTGTACTTTCGCGACCGCTAAGCTTGGCAGTGGTCGTTATTTTGTTTATACTAGCAATAAGTTTATCTTGGTTTTATGCTCTGTTGAAAATTGTAATATTTTACTGTTTAATCTTTAAAATCATTGCAAAGGCATGTACCATTGCTTATTTAGATAATGGTACGTAGTGCTATCTCTTTCTAGCATAAATCATTGCTCGTTATCAATGTGAATTAATGGCCGATTCCTATAATTTACGGACCGTTATCGATTAAATTTAAGACTCTTATATCTTTACTAATAATGAAGCAAATACCTCAAAGCTTTGCATAGCAGACCCTCCCGTATGGAAGTAGCTATCACAGGTAAAATTAGCTTACGAAAAAATCTATATGCCGAGTTTGGCAATAATAAAACCTACCATTCACAAGAAAGTATAATTAGAATTGTATACGCATGGATTTATTTATCAAGCTACAAATAAAGTTACAACTCAAAACAGGTGTGGACCAGCTAAAACTAGATAAAACTAGTTTGAGCTTACCTAAAGTGGATTACAGCTACAATTAGAATAGTACGAGGATTTGTTGAATTAATTGAAATTCGCGACAATGTGGTTAAATACTTGTGAATTTATTGTTTCTATTTCGCTGAAATTCACACATTACACGTTTGCAAATTACGTTGAATGAGTTATCTATACTATAGGTACATATACTATACTATACTATATTATATAATTTTGTGCTTGTGAGAAAAATATTCCTAAAATCGCTCTGGTTTCTAATGTCTTCTAAGACGACAAATTATTGTTTCAGCGCTAAAGAGAACTTTAGTTGACTCTAAAAAATGGGACATACCTTTGCTTGTGATAGCTTCTGTATACGTAGTAATAATAGCTCAATGAACACACTTGCTCGTAAAGTGACAAATATTACACCGTTTTTAGTATCTTCATGCAGTTTATTACGCACTCGTGCTTTTTACTTTACATTACCGCACAGTTTTATGATAGCTTGGTCACACTCACACGTGTGTAGACCAAGCATTCTTAACTTAAACGGGTAAAATATAGTTTGACAGCTCACCGCTGTCAGAAAAATAAAACTTGCACGCCATATTTGTTAACGTTCTCATTGTGTGGTTCTTTATTATGAAAAAATCTACTCCAACAAATACAGGTCTGTTTTTTCCTCACAAGTGTGTTGAAAAACGTCGTATGACACGCGTGTGCATTAATCATTACACTCGCGGCTCCCTTAGCTTAATACCGCCTCGTATGTAATTACCAACTTTTCACACATGTATCATAATGTACTATTATAGTAATATAATAAAGCTGAAGAGATTTTTGTCTAATATCGAGATACTAAAAAAATCTAGGAAGTTAATGGTGCCGATTCTGTTGTAAATCGCACTAAACTAATTATAGTCACATCTCATCTCTTTCTTACGAACATTATTGAAAAAGGATAGAACATATTTTAAGTTGTAAAATTATTTTTTGCCGTCTTATTTTGCGTGTATTTAGGCGTAACCACGATAGATGGCGACTTTTATATTGAAAACAAGCATTGGACTAATTTAACAGGACTAAATTTCTTACATCCTTTTCTTATGTTCTTTGTTAGAAAGAGACATAGTGAGATTAAAATTAGTTTAGTTGTGAACAACAGAATCAGGGCCATTAGCTACTATTTTGTTTTATTGTACTTCTTTTTCATGCAGTTCTCTAATAAATATTCTTTTTTCTTGTGAAGTTAAAACTTTTATAAATATCTAATTTCCCAGGTGTTTCTTTTCAGCCAAAAACTCAACCGTCAAGTTGAATTTATTGTGAAAACCTGCCGTTAAACGTTTCAGAAACTTATGGTTCTTTCAGATTGCGACTACAGGAAATATTTCTCTTATAAAAAAACAAAGAAAACATATTTTTTACTGGTGTATCAGTTTTTATACCACTAAAGTGGCAAACAAGCATACGGCCCGCCTGATGGTAAGCGGTTACCGTAGCCTATGGACGCTTGCAACACCAGGGGTATCACTCGCGCGTTGCTGACACTAGAAACCTCTTCACACCCTTCTTGAAGAACCCCATGCTTTACTCCATTGGGAAAACCATGGCGGGGAGCTTATTTCACAGTCTGAGCGTCCGCGGAAAAAAACTCCTTTGAGTCCGCACAGTTCGAAACAATTCTGGTTTAAATGTGTGAGGATGGACTCCCCGTCGATGGCGAGATTGGTGGAAGGTAGCCGTGGGCATTAAGTCGAATAATTCCTTGGAAAACTCCGCGTTGTACAAGCGGTAGAACACACATAAGGAGGCAATGTCTCTCCTCAGAAAGAGGGGCTCTAAACCGTTTAGATTGGTTTAGATTCGAATTCTTAAAGGATGCGGGTAGTTTTAGCTGGCATCTTTGTAAACTAAAGGCTGCACCAGAGATATATAGCGAGGGATGTGTTTTAGCTGACAAATAGGATCGCTTAATTTTCACGTTATAAGCTCGTATGAACTTATCCCATTGAAACTGGTTTTACGTGGTACTTACAACCTCATACCCTAAACATATATATACCTTCAAACCACCTTAAGAGCAGTCAATCCGCCATACTTTTCATACAAAAGCTCTGTACTGATGATGGCGTTGTTAAGATTTTTTCACAAGAAGTATACTCCTGGAACAAGTTTTATGATATGCGAAATCATGAATGACGACATTGACGACCTAGCGAAGCGGCCGCGAGTGATCAGCGGAATTTACCGACTGATAACCGACGGCTCTGATGCTGTCTCTCTTTTTTCGCAGTCAAACATTACGTTGGATGAAAGTACAAGCTTTTAGACTATGCTTGCGTTGAAGTTGCGTTGGCCATGAAGGGCCCCCTTAATACTGAACCACAAGCAATTACGCATTTTAGTGCTACCAGAATAAATTCCATTTTACTCCAACTTACGATTCACGAAACATAACGAATGCTTACAAATCTCTGTTATTAAATATTTTCGTTCTACAAAACTTCGTTGAAGTTTTCGGTCAAAAACCATTAAGTATTATAAGGAAAATTTGCGGTGATAGTCTAGATAGATAGATAGATATATTCCATCTATCTATACAGGGTGTAATTAAAAGTGTATATTCATCATCATCATTAGCCTATACTGTCCCACTGCTGAAAGGGAATGGGCAATACTCTACCACGTGCCCACTGCGGATCGGTGGAGGTAGGCTAGTGTTCAACCTACTGTTGGAATTTTTCAAGCCGCCTAGGAGGCATCCAACTAGCTTAACGACTATCACAATTAAGTGATAACCGGGACCAACGTGCGGAAACGCTCGATTTGAAATACCACTAGGCGGTCACCCATCCAGATACCGACCACGATAGGCGTAGCTTAGCTTAACCGATCGATTAAGAACGGCTAATCATGCTACACCACGGGCGCTTCATAAGTTTATATTACATTACAGTAATCCACTTTTTATGGTACTAGGCGCGCAGATCGCGTAAGATAAAAATTTATATTAATATATATTAGCAAGGGACTCAAAATGATAATGACCCTCATTGAGCGGTGACATGTTGGTTATGATTTAAATTCAATAAACTTGAACGCAAAAATTTGGTTTTAATTTTTGAGTAATTTATTTTGAGCTGAAACTTTTTATAGAGTCTGTATAGTAAGGGGCACGAGTCGTGAGCACAAACTGACACCTGCGCAGTAGTTAATTTTTAGGTCTGTTTGGCGGAATGAAGAAGGGGGAAACGCCGAGCTATACACAATTGGTTCATCAGTCAATGTTGGTCGTCAATTGGATTCTTGCGTATCATTTGGCTACTGTGATTTGGCCAAAAGCTTACATGCGCGAGCTTGCCCCACTACTGCCTATCTGTGCTCACCACTCGTGCCTCATACTGTAGCTAATGTAGTCTTCACCCCTTTCGGATAGATACACCCGTTCTGTTACACTCAGTATAATGAGTGACAAATCTACGCTGTATGTAAGTATGTCTAATTCTTTGGCACGCTCTGGAGCCTAAACGGCTTGCTAGATTAAACATATGAGGTTCCAATGAGGTAGAAGCGAAACATCACCCACGCGTTACCGACTCATCCCTCTCCCCAATGAGCTCTGTCTCTGTTACACACAACATAAAGTTATTTGGCTGCGGTATTCTGTAAGGTGGAGGTGCTTCCACAGTCGAGCTGCTCTTTGAAAAATAATAAGTACCTCTCATAAAATAGTAATCATAAGTTTAAAAACAGTCCAAAAAGAAAGCGTGTCTGTAATTATTTTAAAGATGCTTTGAAGCAATTATGTTTATAGTAATTATTTTAATGAAATCCAACGTTCATTAAAATAATTGTTGACTTGTTCAGCTACAATTTTAATTACTGTTATCAGAAATAGCAGGCCGTCTGCGTTCCAAAGTTCTTAATGCCCAGGGTCAATAGTTATTTAAATAAATTATCTTTTTGTTCGTTTATATCACCAAGACATGGGCTGGGAGGGTGCAAGGGGGTTAACAAAATCCTTTTAATAACCTTTTTGACAGGCCAAGATCACGCCGCGAGTCTTGGGTTTGTCTTCTCTTGTCTGCATGTCCTGAGTCGGTAATTAAGTAAATTCATAAAGAAATCCAAGGAAACACGGACGGAATCACTTCCCTACAATATGGCGAGGAGGGCAGTGGCTGCCACACGCGTCATATGCGTGAACAGGGTGCTGCTTGTTGGGGCTGGTCTGCGTAAGTTTGCTATTTACTTATTAAATATCGATTCAGTCTACTTTGTAGTTTTGTTGTCAGTTAATAACTATTATGTAATGAATCTAAGCTTGTTTTGAAAATAGTAATTGCTTAGTTTATTGCCGGCTCTTCTCAGCAAATGCAACCTTCCGAACCGGTATTAGAGTAATAGAGTCAGAATTTTCGTGCCTGTGAAGGTCTATTTGAATAAATGATTTTGAATTTTGAATGTTTGATCTCATCCCTAAATTTGTCCAACATAATCAACTTTCTACGATAAGAAATGTTAGGTGCAGTGCAGAAGACAGACTTTTTGTGCGAGAGAGTCTGCAGCACACAAAAAAGTCCGTCACGGATTTTCCACAGAGTCAAAGCACACGACATACATCTTCGATCATTCTATCGGCGGAACTTTAGGAACATACACGCTATGGAAATGCAGAGATTGCGATGTATTATTTTGTACTTGAAATATAAAAAAAGAAGAAGAAAATTTCCTATTACATCTTATCTTATGGAGGGGCCGAGAAATAGCTCGGACACTTCGACCCATTGGGATCTATTGTGGTCCCCTAGATACCTTACTCCTCCCCAGTCTCGTTGAAAACTCTTTTCATGACTTTTACAACGAGGCTAGGAGATATGAGCCTATAGTCTTCTGGTTTTGGATATCCGATCCCTAGGAGACTCATTCCCTAACCAGCCAGTGCATCGCATGTGCACAGAAGGTGCTCCACGCGTTCCGTATGTTCCCCACACAACCTGCACATGGGTGTCGCGGTTAGACCCATCTTCATGAGCATGTCGTTGGTTCCAAAGTGCCCAGTAAAGGCCCCAAGCAGGTAGCGGATTTGCCCCCTGCTCATATTCCAAATGCATTCCCGGGCTTTGAAATTAGAGCCTAGGAATTTATTGTATTACATAGTACATCCTATTCTTTGTACTTCTTGCGCGTCTGGTGCATTACTGCTTAGAATTGTATAGTGTATATTTTCACAGACTAAAAAGTGCGGCACGGATATACTGTCGTCTTCGCTGCCCCGTACACACACACACAAACCTACAAAGAAAATATTTCACCTTTGAAATAATTCGATATGACGTCACAGCCACGTCAACGTCTCAGCCAATCACAATCAGCACAATATAAAAGTGTTTTTGCTCTCTAATATCGTATTTCACTAGTTTATTCTGTACTTCTGTAGAAATAAGACAATAACTTGTCTTTCTTTGACATCTGACGGCAAAGTAGGACGGAAGACAAATGTCATTAGTAAAAAGTTTTTTTTTTTTTTTTTTAATAAGTTATAATATATTTATTAATATGATAAACTAAACTAAAACTACATTAAAATTATATATTATAGTAGTGTTTGATTATACGATTATACCATGATTATACGGTTTGTTTTTTTTTTAAATATCTTGGCGTCACACGGCTTGTGTATTTTCCAGTTATATTATAAGTTCTAGTCACAATAAATCACTTTCACATAGTCCTCAGTCAGTCACCGTCCATAAAAGTCATGTTTTAGTACAATGGTGGTTGTACTAAAACTTTTCATGGACTTCTTGAGACAACTTGAAAAGTCACGATACACATGATTCATTTCATTTCACTTCTGTCATATGGATTGATATTTATTGGTTAAAATACCACCGATAATATGCAATAAAACTCAAAATACACGAATTTATGAAAATGAAAATGAAAACGCAACGTCACTCTCCGCCAAAAAGTCACGGACAGTTTTGAGCGATTGTTTGACTTAAGAGGACTCAATTCGTCATACTTTTCATACAAAACCTCTGTACTTATTATGGCGTTGTTAAACATTTTTCGTTAGATGTTCTGAACAAATTAGTATCTTGTGCACTATATCTAGCCGTGTACCTAGGCGTAATTTAAAAAAAAGTGTGAAACAAATTCAGTCAAAGCCTCCGAAAAACAGCGTTTTTGCCTGAACTTTGGCCATATCTAATGTACCTATAAATTGTAAAAGTAAAGAAACCATTTAGATATCAGGCTTGCAAATGTATTGGAGATTCTAAATAACTAACTTTTTTTTCACAAACTTGTAAGATTTTTTCACAAGAAGTATACTCCTGGAACAAGTTTTATGAATGCGAAATCATGAATGACGACCTAGCGAAGCGGGCGCGAGTGATCAGCGGAATTTACCGACTGATAACCGACGGCTCTGATGCTGTCTCTCTTTTTTCGCAGTCAAACATTACGTTGGATGAAACAACAAGCTTTTAGACTATGCTTGCGTTGAAGTTGCGCCGGCCACAGAGGGCCACCTTAATGCCCTTCATCGCGCCTCTTGCTATCGATGGATACTCCATCCCACGGAAAAGAGAATATTTCTTTTCTCTGTGCTCCATCCACATACATTGGAACATAATGGTCTGCGGTTTAAAAAGAGTTTCCTACCGCGGATGCTCAGTTGTGGAATGAGCTCCCGCCGTGGTTTTCCCAAAGGAGTACAGCAAGGGTGTCTTGCCATGAAGGGTGCCAAACGCAAAGCAAGAATTTGCAACACAAAAAACTTATTACCAACGCTGCGTCACGCGTCCCGCCCCTTTCTGCAAGGATGATGACTCCTCCATTTAAAGGAGAAGATCTTCCTCTGGATTTCTTGGGACCGCGGTCCAACTGTACAAGTTGGACAGTTGTATATGCAGAATGCTGTATGCACTTCGATAGTGCGATGCAGGATTATGTGCCGCCACCTATCTATCTGTGCGTGAACTTGTATATGTCGCTACACAATAAAACTAACAAAACTACATAGTATAAAAAAGTCGTCCCGCTATCTGTCTGTTACTATGTACCTATGCTTAGATATTTAAAACTACGCAACGGATTTTGATGCGGTTTTTTTAATAGATAGAGTGATTCAAGAAGCAGGTTTTAGTAGGTATACAGGTCCTTGTTTTGGTCAGCGACGAGCGACTCAGGGTCGATAATACAGATGATACTGGTGCTAAAAAAAATATAAAAAAAATACTTTTTTTTTAAATAATAAAAATAAAAAAATTAGAATTTTGAAAATCATGTAATAAGCTAAAGTGTAGACATAATACTCAACGGGAGTACGAGGGAGTAAAGGGGTGGGGCGATGGCGGCTTGTGCCTAGTAAACATACTTTGCGGTAATTTTATTTCAAATTGAATGAGGTATTTCTCAACATATTTACAGTATTTAATGGAATTAAGTCCATTTTTGGGGAATATATATTTTGTACTACCGCTCCTGGGTCGCTTGTCGCCGACCAAAACAACACCCTGTATAATTTGTCAAGTTTTTGTATACATTGGCTAAAATATAATGATATTTGTTGGATGTGTCGGAAAAAAATAAGCCGTCTGGGAGCTTTCAACGAAAACGCTGCCTAAACCCTTTTTTATCAAAATGATGTACTTACGGAATTGTGTATTTTAAAAATATCTATAAAAAGTCCGCGATGGTATATGTCTATATCCTATGGATAACACACAGTAACCATTTTTATGCGATTGAGATTTAATTTTTTTGTTGGTTATACTTTCGAAGTTATTTTGACCCATGTAATATTAATCTTTATTTTATTAAATAAGTTAGTTACGACGGGCATTTAATGTAGATAAAGTTTGCTCTTTACAGAAAATCATAATCATTTATATTTTAAAAGATATCACAGATTTTAAATGAGCAAGAAACAGTATTCGCGATACCGTGACCGGGCGGGCCGTGAGGGGCGCGGGCGCGCAAATCGCTCGACACCACACGACATTGCACCCGTGCGAAGCCGGGGCGGATCGCTAGTTTAAACGCGGTTATAATATTCTCTTTGAGATGCCATGCGAAAACTCGCGAATTACGCCGCGTCACATACATTATACCTATGAGTGTAACACCCATTGAGTCACGCGCGCTGTTTGTCTTCCCGCTTAGCTTTACAAAGCGAATTAACAATATTACAGCGATAGGGACTCGAGTCCACAATCCAATTAAGGCAATGTATCCTGTTTTTTGAAGGTTTTATTTGAAATTCTGGTCTCATTTCATACGCCAAAGGTATTTGTTTAACAATGGTCGTTATCGGTGTCTAATTGGTTGTGATATTCCTGTATTTTGTGTGTCAAAAGCTTTGTTTATATTGATAAATGTTTGTGAATATTCACAGTATTTTAAATGATTGTCCGATTAAAAGAGTTATATTTTCAGAGTTAATGTCTTCCAATTTTTATAATATAACTAACTTTAGGGCTCTTGTTGTCGCTAACGTGCCTTCCTTAGGAACCAGTCGGTATTGCGCGGAGCGATGGCAAGAGACCGGATGGTATGTCTTTGATCCCTTGGAGTGGCGGCAGGTCGCTGGTGTGGGATGCCACATGTGTCGATACATTTGCGCCATCTCACACACCGGCGACTTGTAAAGGGGCAGCTTTACAAGTCGCCGATGCGGTGCGGTCGCGGTCCCCAGGCACGATGACCCAGCCTAGCGGAAGTTCTTCCCTTTTAAATGGAGGTGTCATCCAACCTTGCACCTCCATATTGGAGACCCTGACATGATAACAAGTGTATTCCGAACCGGTGTTCGAGTCTGTAACATTAATAAATGCACATCAGTGCCTAAACTGACTAATGACCGATTGCTATAATTTATACACCGTTATCGGTTGAGACTCTTATATTTTACTAATAATTAAGCAAAGACCTCAAAGCAGACCCTCCCATATGGAAGCAGCTATCACAGGTAAAATTAGCTTACGAAATAATCTATATGCCCAGTTTGGCAATAAAAAAACCTACCATTGGTAAGTAAAACTATTCGTTTTTGTTTATAGAAACCGAGCATTAATGATTTTTTTGAGAGACTTCACTAGCAAATAACTGAGAAGCAAAAGCTATATTTACATATACGGGCTCTTTCAGTCTTTTCTTCAAACAAAGGCGAAAAGAACTTCATTAGAATTCAACGCTCGTAGTTTTAGAAGTCACGTCGAAAAAGTTGTTTTCTAAAATCCCCCCGTTCACGCCAAGGGTTCTGTAACTATAAAAGAAACTCTTTTTGTGATTACAACGATATCTCAAAGTCGGTCGTGAGTGTTTGCACACACTTTTTTTGGGACTTGGCTGTATTTACACTGTTATGTAATTTTACTACCTTCCTTCTTACATTTTTTTAAGGCGATGATAGCTCAGTTGTATTGACGTCAGATGCCGAGACGCAGGTCCCGGGTTCGAATCCTACAAAGAGCTTGAGCTTTCGGTGAAGGAAAACATCGTGAGGAAACCATAGCACGGTTGTATATGGTAGGCTACCCACAAGATGAAAATTTGTCGCCAAGCACCTATCGGTGTGTTCCGACAGCTGCACTTGAGAGCCAGTTCCTTCTAGGCTTTGTGTGCTTACCACCTTCGGCCGGATCATCACTTATCATGGTGAGATTATGGTAAAAAGACAGGCCTATACAATAAAAAAATATGACAGGTTGTAAGGATGTGTAGATCTTTGTTACTCTTTCACGCAAAAACGACTGAACGCATTTGGATGAAATTTGGCACATAGATAGAATTTGTTCTGTATTAACACAGGAAAACTAATAGGTCCCTTGGAATCACGTGTGAAACCGCGGGGGACAGCTAGTATTATAAAACGTGAATGTTTGTCTGGATGTATGTATGTTTGTAATTCTTTTCACGCAAAAACTATAACTATACGAATTTGGATGAAAATTGAAACATATAGAATACTAGCTGTGCCCCAAGGTTTCACCCGCGTTCCCGGGATAAAAAGTAGCTTATGATCTTCTTCATACCATAGGCTATCTGCATGCCAAATTTCATGATGATCCGTTGAGTAGTTTAGGCGTGATGACTTAACAAACAAACTGACATTCGCATTTATAAATTAGTTAGGATTAGGATTTTCTAGATTCAAACATAGGATAGTTTTTTCCGGGGAATTTAATATGCACCCTGATAACATAACACTCTTTTTTTGTGGTAGTCGGTCGATAGTCGGTTTTAAAAGTGCAATAGTCGGTCGATTCGGTGTGAGAGTCGGTACGGTTTATCCGATAAGAGATCGAAAATAATGTGACTACGGCGGCTTTTTCTTTGTAATTTCGTTTACAAAAAGACCTTTGGTACTGCATAGTTATAAGGTGAGCCGAAGGGTTAGTTTTCGATAGTTTCCTAAGTATATGGTATGTTTTGATACCATTATTTCGTCTCTGAAGTTTTCATAAAAATAAATTGCCGTGATCCCAATCACGGCCGTTTGGAGTCAAAGTCAAAGCCATTTATTCAATTTAGGCCCCAGAAGGGCACTTGTGAAGGTCACATTTACTGAAGTTACCACCGGTTGGAACTCGGCCTTCAACTGAGAAGAATCCGGCAAGAAACTCAGTAAGGTTACATTTTTTTCGGACATTGGAGTCGGTTCAATGTGTACGCTTCTTCCATTCGACTCTTCTATCCGTCATGCCAGCATACAATCCATCCATCTCTTCTTCGGTCTTCCTCTTCCCGTATATCCATCCTCTTTCATATTCATAACTCTTTTAGTCACGTGACTTTCGTTCCACATGACATGTCCATACCACGATAAACAGTTTTCTATCCACTTTTCTGTCACTGGCGCTAATTTCAAGCTTCCCCTTTACTACCTAAATTTTATTCTAGTTCTATATCCTTATGATGTCTCGGGATGAGTATAACAAACTGGAATGCTCGGTTTCATACTACACAACCATACTTGCCGGTGATGACGCACGTCGCAACATCCCACTAAGTCTCGTCCCGTTCAAGCGGCCCGAGCTGCCATGATGAGTAATCCGACCGTCCCTAATTAGCGCCCTGAGCCGAGGTTCGTGTCCCACCTGGGGCGGACCCTCAGGCGTTGTTACTGAAACTAACTCCGGTTGAGAGCTTGCCGCAGTGATCTTCTGACAGTTCAATAAAAAAAAAGTTTCATACTATTTCATGACAAAGCGGTGTCTAGCCTCTAAGTCCAACAGTCAAATCAAGTCAAGAATAGATCGTGTTATTCGAAAATAAACCTAATATCATTGGTGCAACTTGCAAATTCAATTGAGCCAATTTGGATCCTGGACCTTTGGCATAATATTAATTTTTATTCTTGGGACATGACAGGAGTTCTAGTTCTCATTTTTAATTTCAAGCCTTGATCTGTGATGATCAAATCAGATGTAATACGACATAAAAGAAATATCTAGCTGAAAAAATAACGCTCGCACAGCCCCGCCATTTTGCAACACTCGTAATAAAAAGGTCTTAAATGACTTTTCACACGATATATAGTAAAATTCAGTTACAGCACCCTCGCCTTTGCTCTTATAGGCGGGAAGTTTTATCGAATCATTTGTAAATTGCGTTATTATGGAGCTTTGAAATGAAATTGTAGGGAGAAATCTTGTTTTTACAATGTAAGGTCCTAAATGAATGTGTTTGATCAAGAATTAAGTCATGACGTCTTTCTGAGAGGGTATAACGGTTTCTGCCGTTTAAAATACTGAAATACATGACAGAAGATTGCCCACACAATGTTACGAAAAGAACCATAATTTTCGAAGTCACCCACATTGAAGACGGTTAAATTAAGGGGCTACACAAACGTAGACACTTTTTGTTACCAACACGGTACACCATCAAAGGAAACCGTAGTTGCTGTGTCCTGTAGCGGCGATCGGACACAGTCGCCGGTTGCTACTCCCGGTCAAAGAAAGAAAGAAAGAAACTTATTTATTTGACGAACACTTTAACATAACAATATTTAAAATTATAAATAAACCAGAAGGTCTGTGCCGTCAAATAGGACACAGCTCAGCATAGTGCTACTGATTACTGTCAGCAGCGCTGATTTTCAGCTGACGCCCTTAGTGATATCGGTCACTGGTAACCGTAGTTGCTCTGGCCTGTAGCGGTGATCGGACACAGTCACCGGTTGCTACTCCTGGTCACTGGTAACCGTAGTTGCTGTGTCCGGTGGCGATGATCGGACACAGTCGCCGGTTGCTACTCCTGGTCACTGGTAACCGTAGTTGCTGTGTCCTGTAGCGGCGATCGGACACAGTCACCGGTTGCTACTTTGGTCACTGGTAACCGTAGTTGCTGTGTCCTGTAGCGGCGATCGGTCACAGTCACCGGTTACTACTCCTGGTCACTGGTAACCGTAGTTGCTGTGTCCTGTAGCGGCGATCGGACAGTCACCGGTTGCTACTTTGGTCACTGGTAACCGTAGTTGCTGTGTCCTGAAGCGGCGATCGGTCACAGTCACCGTTTGCTACTCCTGGTCACTGGTAACCGTAGTTGCTGTGTCCTGTAGCGGCGATCGGACAGTCACCGGTTGCTACTTTGGTCACTGGTAACCGTAGTTGCTGTGTCCTGTAGCGGCGATCGGTCACAGTCACCGGTTGCTACTCCTGGTCACTGGTAACCGTAGTTGCTGTGTCTGGTGGCGGCGATCGGCCACAGTCGCCGGTTGCTACTCCTGGCCACTGGTAACCGTTGTTGCTGTGTCCGGTGGCGGCGATCGGACACAGTCACCGGTTGCTACTTTGGTCACTGGTAACCGTAGTTGCAGTGTCCTGTAGCGGCGATCGGTTACAGTCACCGGTTGCTACTCCTGGTCACTGGTAACCGTAGTTGCTGTGTCCTGTAGTGGCGATCGGATACAGTCACCGGTTGCTACTCCTGGTCACTTGTAACCGGTGTTGCTGTGTCCGGTGGCGGCGATCGGACACAGTCACCGGTCGCTACTTCTGGTCACTGGTACAATGCGTTGCTTGTTTTCCGTCAGTTTCAGTACAATTGTAAGGTTTTTTTTAATGTTGCTCGTGTCTTCAACTGAGGACTTTTAGTTTCCAGTTCTAACACTTTTTAACTATCAACGAGTATGTGTAAAGTGGATGCAACTGGACACAAAAAATGTTTACCTCTGCGCAAGGTGTGGCTGATTTCATACTGGTTCTATAGAAATCAAATATTATATTGACGGGCCAGTTGGCGCAGTTGGTTAAGATTCACCTTACGCGCCGCAGGTCTTGGGTTCGATTCCCAACAGGACATACATTTGTGTGCATGAACATGCGTCCTGAGTCTGGGTGTAATTATGTATATTAAGTATGTATTTACAAACAAAAAGTAGTATATGTATTATATCAGTTATCTGGTTTCCATAGTATAAGCTCTGCTTAGTTTGAGATCAGATGGCCGTGTGTGAGGAATGGGGTATATAGGATATTCATTGGTAGCTTGTATCCGACACAACACACAAAAGTGTCCTCGTTTGCGCAGCGCCTAAAAATACCACCAACAATGACGTTTCAGCTACCCCGTCCATTTATTCTACATTTTTAATAAGGGTCAGTACGCAAGGGTGAACAGCAATTCAGAGTGCCCGTTGTACCATTATTGGACGTGAAAAGAGGGTACACTGTCCCTTATTTGACCCAGAGTCGATGTTAAGGCGATGATAGCTCAGTGGTAGTGACGTCGGATACCGAGATGAAGGTCCCGGGTTCGAATCCTACAATGAGCTTGAGCTTTCGGTGAAGGAAAACATCGTGAGGAAACCATAGCACGGTGGTTGGGTACTTTGTAGTACCCGCCTGGCTGGCTACCACCCTCATGTTGAAAATCTGTCGCCAAGCACCTTTCGGTGTGTTCCGATAGCTGCACTTGAGAGCCAGTTCCTTCTAGGCTTTGTGTGCTTACCACCTTCGGCCGCATCATCACTTATCACGGTGAGATTGCGGTCAAACACAGGCCTATAAACAGTAAAAAAAAAAGAGTCTAATTTGAAACAGGCCGTATTGAGCCCATAGAATTTGGCTCGTAAGATGGTTATTGTTTGAATGGATTATGAATTACTACTTCTACCCCGCGGTTTCATCCGCTTTCCCGAGGTTTCGCATGTTTTTCGTAAAAGAGTAACAAACATCTTCACATCAATACAAACTTACTCATTTATAAAAGTAAATAACATTTTAAAGTAAAAATATGCAATTTTTGAGTTGGTAATACAGATCACGCGCCTGAAAATGCGGCATGACACACCGAGTCTCGTAGTGCCGTGCGTGATTTTGTATGGAATGAGTCAGAGCCGCCGTGAATCCACAAAACGCAAAAACGCGCGTGAGTGCGTAAATACCCGCACGTTGATGCAGATCTGCACTCCCACAAGTGCGCTTAGGCGCTTGGCAGTGTGATAATCGCCTAAGAGTCCTCAAGTTTACCGTAATAACAAAGTGAATAATTCAGTGTTCATGTAAAACGCTCAGATTCCGTGTGAGGTAGTGAGGACTCTTAAATATGTCCGGTCAAAGCTGACTCCGATGTGGTAAAAGAAGCTTAATAAGGGTCCTCCGCTGAATAAATTAGTTAAAAGTCGTCAGATACAATTGTCAGCACACCTAGGCGCCTAAAAATTATTTTAAGAGTGGTAAAGCGTAGCGTTTATTCTCTCAGCGAGCAGCTCGACTGTGGAAGTACCTCCACCTTACAGAACCAAAACCGCACACAAATAACTGTATGTTGGGAACTTTTTGGCGGGAACTTGCAGAGTGACGTTGCATTTTCGTTTTTATTTTCATAAATTCGTGTATTTTGAGTTTTATTGTGTATTTTCGGTGGTATTTTACCCAAAAAAGATCATCCATGTGCACCTATGAAATGAAATGAAATGAATTATGTGTATCGTGACTTTTCAAGTTGTCTCAAAAAGTTCGTGAAGAGTTTTAGTACAATGACCACCATTGTAGTAAAACATGACTTTTATGGACGGTGACTGACTGAGGACTTTATGTGAAAGGGATCTGGGGGCACGGCAGTGCCCCCCCGCCAAGACAGCCAAGCGAAGCGAAAGGGCACTACCTACCTTTTCTCGAAGAGCTTCGTCGTTTTTTTGAACCCTCATAACTTGGGTTTGGATTATACCAGATAAACAAAATTCTCGGGACATGACGTCAATAGCCCTAACTTCACAAACTCTACACCGTAGTCAAAATATGTGGCTTGGCCGTTTCAATACTACAAGAACAATTGAATAACAAAAAAGTAATGAACAGTGAATACATTTTTCACCTTACTCCCATGTGACGGTAGCGAAACGGCCAAGCCACATATTTTGACTAAGGTGTAGAGTTTGTGAAGTTAGGGCTTATAGAGTAAGTGCATGTAGAGTTATAAGCTTGGCTCTACATGAGATCTGATAACTTTTTGACAGTACGAACCATATGTCTTGGCGGCAACATTTTACATAAAAATGTTTTTGTTGGGATTTATTGTGACTGGAAACTATAATATAACTCGACACTGGCAGAAATGAGCCCTAATTTGGGCTTGGTTGCCAATCTTAAAAATAAGAAGAAGAACTATATGTTGTGTTGTATTTGGAAGGGTCGTGAGTGATGCCCCCCGTGTTGCAAGCGTCCATAGAGTACTAAACCCGCTTATCACCAGGCGAATGGACTAAATAAACGCGTGCCAAAGTCCTGGCGAAAATTCCTCTTAACCTACGACCTTCATTATAAAATCATTTTATTTGAAAATTTGCTGGTATTTTCTTTAATGGTTACACCCACGCAGGTCTAATCAAGGTGCTTGTTTCAGACCTTTTAGTATTATAACATTATTTTGTGCTCTATAGAAATATTCTCAAGTGAAGGAATGAGCGGTTAATTATTTAGTTGGTTGTAACGGAAAGTGTATATCCATTACAGTCCACTTTTTTGGTAGGCGCACATATCGCAGAAGAGAACATTTTATATTAATATTAGCAAGTGACGCAGTATGATAATTACCCTCATTGATCGGTAACATGTTGGTTATGATTTTAATTCAATAAACTTGGATGCAAAAATTTGGAATGAATTTTTGAGTTTGAGTTGAAACTTTTTATAGAAAGTCTGTACCAGATGTAGTCTTCACCCCCTTCGGATGTATATACCCTTTCCGTTACACCCAGTATAAACGATATTTACGAGAAGTCCAGCACGCCGTGCAGTATCGTATTTACACGCATCTCCGTGTAATAATGAACGGTAAAGTAATCTATACAGTAGTCTTCATACAAACGGTCGGAACTTGAATCATAGCTACGCGCCTTGATTTCGGTACGCACTCAGTACGCAAACAGTCGCGAATGCGCTGCAGTAACGAACGAACGGTGTGATGGGTTTGTGAGCAGTAAGCGTGTGATTTATGACAAATATTCATTTAAATAATTCGCACCCTTCCTGGAAGAATGTTGTAAGTGAAAAGTGACAACTTTTCAGGAGCGTAAAAAAACTGTCCTAAAAATTTATCAACATTATTAAAAATATGTAGTATACATCAAATGATAGCTAAAACTACCTGTGAGGGGCTTACGTGTTTATATTTTAAATTTACTCAATGTGTATTGAGAAAAACGCGTAATTATCCTTCGAAACATATTAAACACTTGATGGAGTAATTATGAATATTGCATTGTTGACATGTTATGGAAGTCTCGCTGTTCGGTATTATTGCAGATAACTCTTTATTTGAATTCTGATTTAGTAGTGCATTCAATGTGTAAGTGTCGTTTACATAGGTTTTCCTCGAGCTACTCGGTTGTGTAAATAATGTATCAATTGTTATATAATATAATGTGGATAAAAGTTTCGTGGATAAAGTAAGCAACTAGACTTGCACTACGATACCCACCAAATAAATTCGTTCAAAATGTATGTAAGTATGAATATGCTATTAGTCATATGGAACTTTAGTGAATAATTAATTGCAAATATATTAACTTCGTTTTTATAATGGAAATATAAATATTTTAATGTTGCAATATTTTACATATTTGTATTTTATTCCTTCATTTTGAAGATAAAAATTATGAAAAAAATTGACAATATGTATTAGCTTTTTCTTGATTTTTTAGTGCAATAAAAAAAAAACACGCAAGTCGACTTGCATCTTTGTTCCAGGGGGGGTGCGAATTAATATAAGTACAAGTAGTTACTTAATATGGCAAAGAGAAATTATAGTAGACTATATTGTGCTGCTTTTGGTTTTATACATTACTTTACCGTGACATGTTTCGCTAACTGAGGCGAAATTAACGAGCCTTGAACAGCGTAAGGTTTCATGTTTGTCAGTCTTCTATAGGATATATTTTGGAGAGTGTGCTACAGTATTGTTCAATCTAATTCCTCCATCCCCGTTTCTCCATCGAAACACAAGACGCCGGGAGAATTTCCACCCATACGTTTTCGACATCTCGCGTACCCGGACACAACGCTTCGCTTCATCGTTTCTTATACGAACAGCAAAGGAGTGGAACTCTCTTCCTGGGTTTGTGTTTCCCGACACCTATAACCTAGATTTATTCAAGGCCAGAGTGAATAGGCTTTTTCTGGGAAAGCGTGCTACATCCTCGGCTTCGTCATAACTCCTCATGGGGTCAGTCGAAGGTCAAACGCAAGCCCATTTAACATAAAATAAAAACATAGGTCTTGGAGAAGCGTGTAATAAGTGCGGGTAACTCAGGGTCGGCAACATGCGAGTATACCCCTGGTTACGGTGACTGCTTACCATCAGGCGGGCCGTACGCTTATTTGCTACCTGAGTAGTATATCAAAACATGTTTATTTCAATTACTTACGTTTTCATGTAATATACAAAAATGTATAATACTAGCGACCCGCCCCGGCTTCGCACGGGTGCAATGACGTAATGTAGTAATGTGGTGTCGAGCGATTTGCGCGCCCGCGCCCGCCTCGTGCCGCCCGGTCACGGTATCGCGAATACTGTTTCTTGCTAATTTTAAATCTGTGATATCTTTTAAAATAGAAATGAGAATGATTTTCTGTAAAGAGCAAACTTTATCTACATTAAATGCCCGTCGTAACTAACTTATTTAATTAGATAAGGATTAATATTATATAGGTCAAAATAACTTCGAAAGTATAACCCACAAAAGAATTAAATCTCAATCGCATAAAAATGGTTACTGTGGGTTATCCATAGGATATAGACATATGAACGGATAAACAGACAAACAGACGTGGAAAGCGACTTCATTTTATACTATGTACATTACTTAACATTAATATAACGTAACATTTACACGTCTATAATATATAATTAATCTAGTTGCTTTAATTAATCCAAATAAATAGGTTTCAGGTGAATTAAGACCCCTACAGCCTATCCAGATCATTAAGACTTAACAGGTACAATCCGTAAACGGATCTGTTATCTGATCCGCCCGGATGTGCCGGACATCCGGCCGTCCGGTGGGCGGAAGCGGCTGTGATTGAATAACGGGTAAGGGTGGAGTGGAGGTATTACGATACTGGTATTGGTTTTAGGATATTTGCTTTTGGATATTTTTAGTATTCATTTATCTAAAAAAAATTGCCAATGTAGTCATAATAGTGCTGATTCTGTTGTTTATAACTAAACTAATTTAGTCTCACTATGTCTCTTTCTAACGAAGAACATAAGACAAGGGTGTAAGAAATTTAGTCCTGACAAATTAGTCCAATGCTTGTTTTCAATCACCAATATAAATTTTGTCGCCATCTATCACGGTTCAAAAAAAAAATTTTTCAAAATTCAAAATCATTTATTCAAATAGACCTTCGCAGGCACTTATGAAAAGTCTGACTCTAATACTCTAATACCGGTTCGGAAGGTTGCATTTGCTGAGAAGAGCCGGCAATAAACTCAGCAATTACTCTTTTCAAAACAAGCTTAGATTCATTACATAATTTTACATTCTAATCGCACTGACAACAATTGCGTGCCCCGGCGCGGCGGCAAAACTACAAAGTAGACTGAATCTATATTTAAGGCGGCCCTCTGTGGCCGGCGCAACTTCAACGCAAGCATAGTCTAAAAGCTTGTTGTTTCATCCAACGTAATGTTTGACTGCGAAAAAAGAGAGACAGCATCAGAGCCGTCGGTTATCAGTCGGTAAATTCCGCTGATCACTCGCGGCCGCTTCACTAGGTCGTCATTCATGATTTCGCATTCATAAAACTTGTTCCAGGAGTATACTTCTTGTGAAAAAATCTTACAAGTTTGTGAAAAAAAAGATAGTTATTTAGAATCTCCAATACATTTGCAAGCCTGGTATCTAAATGTTTTCTTTACTTTTACAATTTATAGGTACATTAGATATGGCCAAAGTTCAGGCAAAAACGCTGTTTTTCGGAGGCTTTGACTGAATTTGTTTCACACTTTTTTTAATTACGCCTAGATACACGGCTAGATATAGTGCACAAGATACTAATTTTTTCAAAACATCTAACGAAAAATGTTTAACAACGCCATAATAAGTACAGAGGTTTTGTATGAAAAGTATGACGAATTGAGTCCTCTTAATAAGTAAATAAATAAATGGCAAACCTAAGCAGACCAGCCCCCACAAGCAGCACCTGTTCACAAGTATGACGCGTGTGGCAGCCATCGCCCTCTTCGCCATATTGGAGGGAAGTGAGCGACCCGTCACACGACGCCGCCGCAAGCAAGGTTACGTCTAAATACCCGCAATGAAGACAGCAATTGCAAGAACATAGCCAGACGATACGAGACGAAAATTAAGAGTGCGTATAAAGCAAAATAACAATCTAAGAATTGAAATTTACCCAAGTATTGGTATATGGGTATTTTCATTATATACGCGCGGGTTCTATCTGAGCAAAAACATAATGGAATGAAATTTCCTCGATAGAAAAAAATCACAAAGCTACCTCTAATAATAATGAATTTTCGGTTCTATTCGTTCATGGTGTATCTTATTAAGACAAAAATGCGATAAATAACATCACTAACATATGACCTAGGGCTGCAACTAACGATATTTTAAAATATTCTATACTTTACGAGTTATTTAGATAAAAAGCGCTTAGTTCATCTTTGTTGCGCGGAACACGCTATCTCCATCTCATCTCCACGCGAAGATTAGACATAAGTTTGTTTCATCTGACATTGCCATATTTTTCTGCCTTGGTACGCACTCTTAATGTTAGGGATTTGTATGGGAAAAATAAAAATGTTTTGAGTTAGTTATATTTTGACAAATAGCCGATTAATTATAATATTGTGATAAAATATAGTTGAAAACATTGTACAATAAGAATAAGCGCGTATTTTAAATTCACGCGAGGTACTGGTCGCGCGTAAATCGCTCGCACTTCCCGCACACTTTGACTCGTAATTAGGGTTTGGGAATTCCCGACAATTTCAGGTCCCGGGACACGAGACAGCCTACAATCAAAGTCCCGGGAATTCCCGGGACTTCGAGACTTTTACGAAATAAAAATTATTGTGTTTTTTTTAAAGAGAAAATCCTTTTTTGAAGAATTTTAATTGATTTAATTTCTTGTGAAAATAATTAATTAAAAATCTACATTTAATAATAAAACAGACTTATAAATCAGTCTTTTAAATAATCAACTAACACGTTAATTAGACTAAATTAGACTAGATATAATAAAATAGGCTTTAAAAAAAAACAGAGCGTCAACAGCGTTTTCCGACAATCTGTTTGTGATTTTTGTAATAATGCCACCGGACAAGAAGAACACTCTCTCGTTTTCAACAGATGTTGGTTTAATTGTGTTTAAGGATTTATACAGTAGTTCCAAACTTTCTGTCCGATTTCCGGTTGCTTCAAACTCCTTCAATTATTTGAAAATAAAAATGATTACATAACAATCTCGACAATCTTATCTCGTCTCGAGTCTCGACCCAAAAGTCCCGGGACTCGAAACAACTAACATTACGAAAAGTCCCGGGACTTCGAGACACGAGACGTCCCGGGACCCAAACTCTATTCAAAATTCAAATTCAAAAAGCATTTATTCAATTTAGGCCCTGATAAGGCACTTATGAACGTTAATAAATGGCTCTACACCGGTTCCAAATACAACTTGAACTGAGAAGACTTCGGCAAGAAACTTAGCAAATACTCTACTCGTAATACGCGCGAGAGAATCGCGACATCGCCCCTTCTGGACAGGGTCTAAGGCGCCGATCCCACAGAGAGAGGTCTAGAGAGCTCTGCGTTCTGCGTTTCGCGTACACTATATTTCCACTTCACTACAATTAAAATTACGAAAAGTCCCGGGACTTCGAGACACGAGACGTCCCGGGACCCAAACTCTACTCGTAATACGTGCGAGTGAATCGCGACATTGCCCCTTCTGGACAGGGTCTAAGGCGCCGATCCCACAGAGAGAGGTCTAGAGAGCTCTGCGTTCTGCGTTTCGCGTTCACTATATTTCCACTTCACTATAATGTTCAATATTTTTGATAAATCTAACTGACGGACTAAATAGCTTTTTTCTTAAGAATCTTGCCGCTAATAATATTACAGCTGACATTTAGTAAAAAACAACCAAAAGCAAACAAGGTCAAACAAAATTATAGTTTGTTTTTAACTATTATATTTCTACGCCCCCTCGCGGCCCAATTCTACGAGCTACGAACCGTCTCGGCTACGAGTCTACGAACCGCCCACGTAGTGTCTACGAGTAATATTATTTCTTTGTAACTCAATCACGTTTCATAATACGAAACGTTACAAATTTTATTTATCAAATGAAATACGATATTTTTCTTTGCAAAAGGTTTTTAGAGTACCTACTAGAGGTACTACTACTACTTAGGCTCACTTCCCTCTAATATGGCGAGGAGGGCGATGGCTGCCACACGCGTCATACGTGTGAACAGGTGCTGCTTGTGGGGGCTGATCTGCGCCAAGTTTGCTATTTATTTACTTATTAAATATCGATTCAGTCTACTTTGTAGTTCTTACCGCCGCGCCGGGGCACGCAATTGTTGTCAGTGCGATTAGAATGTAAATATTATGTAATGAATCTAAGCTTGTTTTGAAAAGAGTAATTGCTGAGTTTATTGCCGGCTTTTCTCAGAAAATGCAACCTTCCGAACCGGTATTAGAGTCAGACTTTTCATATGTGCCTGCGAAAGTCTATTTGAATAAATGATTTTGAATTTTGAATTTAGTTGTTTTTAGTACCCGCTTGACTGCCCTCAATTTGAAAATCTGTCGCTAGCCATTGGTTGGTTTCAATAGCTGCATTTGAGAGCCTATAATGTCCCACTGTTGAGCTCAGGACTCGTTTCACAAATGAGGGTTAAAGGGAATGGGCAGATACTCCACCACTGTTGGGAGTTTTCAAGCCGATAGGAGGCCTCCAACTAGCTTAATGATCACAATTAAGTGATAACCGGGACCAACGACTTTACGAGGCTTCCGAAGCACGGAAAACTCTCGAGTTTAAATACCACTATGCGGTCACCTATCCAGGTACCGGCGTCACCGGTGGAAGCTTAACTTTGTCGAACGATTAAGAACGGCTAATCATGCTTTTTTTTATAACACTTAGGTGGCAAACAAGCATACGGCCTACCTGATGGTAAGCAGTTACCGTAGCCTATGGACGCTTGCAGCACCAGGGGTATCACTCGCGCGTTGCCGACCCTGAAGAAACCACTTCACACCCTTTTTAAAGAACCCCATGCTGTACTCCATTGGGAAAACCACGGCAGGGAGCTCATTCCACAGTCCGAGCGTCCGCGGAAGAAAACTCCTTTTAGCCCGCACAGTTCGAAACAATTCTGGTTTCAATGTGTGTGGATGGACTCCCTGTCGATGGCGAGAGTTGCGATGGTGAAAGGTAGCCGTGGGCATCATGTCGAATAATTCCTTAGAACACTCTCCGTTGTACAAGCGGTAGAACACACATAACGAGGCAAAGTCTCTCCTCAGACTGAGTGGCTCTAAACCGCTTGTGAGCTCGGGATCGTCAACAATTCTGATGGCACGTCGCTGAACCGAGTCTTTTTTTATGTTAAATGGGCTTGCGTTTAACCTTCGCCTGACCCCATGAGGAGTTATGACGAGGCCGAGGATGTAGCACGCTTACCCAGAAAAAGCCTATTCATTCTGGCCTTGAATAAATCTAGGTTATAGGTGTCGGGAAACACAGACCCCGAAAGAGAGTTCCACTCCTTTGCTGTTCGTATAAGAAACGATGAAGCGAAACGTTGTGTCCGGTCCGGGTACGCGAGATATCGAAAACGTATGGGTGGAAATTCTCCCGGCGAGAAAATGATGGATGGTGGTCTAAAGGCCCAAGCTGGTACCCAGGTGCTCCCGCCCATAGATGACAGCAGTACTCCATATGAGGCCGGACCTGCGACTTATAAAGTTGCATCCTTTGCCCCGATGTGAAGTGCTACACCACGAGCGCCTCAATTCATAGTACACTAAAATATAATCGTGACTTACAACTGGGGTTCAAGTCCGTTATTACAATAGGCTACTTTCCTGAAAAAATCTAATTAGTCCGTCATTTATATTATCAAAAAATATTAGACACGTATTTTTTCTTTTGTCAATTAAACAAAAAAATACGAAGATATCGTGTGTTGAAGTTCTGCGTGACGTCACGGTGTGGTACACTTTTTAGGAACAAGTGACGTCACGAGCCCCCACGCCCGAACTTAATCGCGCTTTATCTTTGTCATTTGTTAATGATTTGGTAAAGCAAAAAATACGTGTCCAATATTTTTTGATAATCTAACTGACGGACTAATTAGAATTATTATATTTTTACCCAGGCAACATCCCTATTGTGTTTCAATGAACTTTCAGTGGTGTCAAAATTGTAACATTACAGTTTTGGTAGTCTACTAACACAATAGCGTCAGTATGGCGTCATAATTCCCCAGCCCCAGTTTTGCAATTTTTTTTCAGTTAAGGTCAGCTCAAATTCACAAAAATGGGTTTCTTTGAGCGTCGAGTATGACGTAACGCAATGAAAATACCTATCACAAAAAATATTGTGGACAGAAGAGGGGTTTAAGAAAAATGTTAACCGAATAGAATATTAAAAAGTGCTTTGATATTCCCAATATAAAATTCGTAAGTTACATCTAAAAAAATCTTTCGCGTCGAAATTCTCCGTATTTTCAGCGATGACAAGAATGTTAGTTTATGGTAGATAAAATGGAGCAAAAATATTGATGAAACTTTAAAATAATGGATCAGTCTCGCGATCATACCTATTAACGTGTAATAATAAAATTCAATTATAATGTATATAACATAAACTAATATTACTATAAATAAATAATTTAAATACTAATTAATATACCTAATAATTAACTATAATTCAGAATGTATATTATTATAAACTATGTACCAACTAACCATTTAATTTAATTTACTAATTAATGTTGCAATGCCCTTGCAGGGCTCATGTTCTGGACTTACTTAATAATGTAACAACTATGTAACAAACATGAAGCAATTAATAAATGAATATGAATATGAATATGAATATGAATATGAATATTTTTAAGAATATATAAGATACAGAATTATATTAGAATGTTAACCGGACACTTATTCAATTTAATGTGTATATTCTGTTTAATCCAAAGAAAACCCGTAAATAACAGTCCATTTCATAGAGTCGACACATTTATGATTTACCATTTTCAACCCTATTCCAGTGAAGAACGAGTGTTGTTAAAATCGTATTCAGTCCGCGCCTTAAACGAAGCGTATTTGTAAGTACTAATAAATGAGTTCTAAGTAATAATAAATTATTAGTGAACGAACTGAACTTCTCAGTTAAGTTAATAGTTAATTCAAGTGGCTCAATTTTTACTGACCAGTATGTATTATCGATTCTTCGGTTTGGTTTTTTTTGTGTATACAAAACAACTCACATAACACCAACAACTGGTCAATACCCACGCCTGACCTATTTACAAAGTAGAATTAAGTTGAAATATAGATGAGGTAAGTTGTAACTTGACTACCCTCCGGGGGTGGGTCGTGGTGATACCGAAACATCCACTGTTAGGACAAAGTTTGATTGCCTTACTAAGCTACACTGATATACTTAGAAATATTAATGATTACCGTATAAGAAGGGACACTCATTCTCACAGCGAATTGATCTTCGCAACAGATATAGATGTTTCTAGATAACGCAAGAATCACGATTTGTACGAAAACCAAGGCATTTTTGGCTTCCTACTATTTCGTCACAAGCACTATTTAGTGACAGAAAACCAACTCAACAATTGTGCAATTTTTTACTACTTACGATGAAACAAAAAGGTTCTACAATACTAATTATGTAAGTTGCCGTTATGTTGTCGGAAAACTAACTTTAGTTACATTTAATTAAATAATTTAGTAAAAAACCAAAACTAGTTTATTACTGGTAAGTTTTAGTTCGCAAGCCACTCTGTTTAGGTAAGGCACTTTCCCCATAAATTTTGTTCTAGACCCCGCATACTATCCGAAAATTCTGACATGTCTGACGTCCAAAAATGTATGAGCAAGCGGGCGTCCGAAATTTTCTGACAGAAAATTTCTTATAGTATGCGGCCGGCCTTAATGTCAAAAAAATTCCCCGTTTATGAAAACTCATCAATTTGTCATCGTAATCTGAACCTAACCTTTGGTTCAATAAATTAACTTTTTAACAAAAAAATAAACCGCCTTCAAAGTACACTAAAAAGTATGAAATAACTCTTATCTGACACTGTTTTGAAGTCAGCGAAATATTTTATATAGTCACGTCATGTGATTTCGCTCACTTCAAAACAGTGCCAGATAAGTTATTTTTTGTTAAAAAGTTGAATTTTTAGTTTCATCCATATGAAACTTACATTTCGGATAACCCCTTTCGTACAAAAAAGAATTTTGCAAATCCGTCAGACGTACATATGACGGAGTTATGCCCGAATAGGGAATGCAAAATCCGGTTTTTTTTCAAATCCGGATTCCAAGATCATCATCACATATAAATCCGGATTACCCGGATTTTTCGGATTTCGGTTTTATTTTTGCAATCTTATGTAATTTTATATTGTACGCGTAGTTTTATGCTAAACTATTAGTAGTTTGAAGATAGGTGTTCTATATTATTGTTTTTCCATTGCTTTTGAATAAAAATTTAATAAAACTGCAAATATTCTTAAAAAAATAAAATATGGACTTGTGTTTGGCCACTGAGGCGTCATTAAGGATAATGACGAAACCTAAGTTGGAGCACGCTTACCCAGATCAAAACAATTCACTTTGGCCTTGAAAGTGATTAGATTTTAAGAGTCAGGAAACAGACGCCGGAATCAAGTTCCACTCCCTTGCTGTCCACATTGTAATTGAGGATGCAAAACACTGTATCCGTATTTTCTTATGTCAATAACGTCCGGGTGAAAATATTCCCGGCTTCTTGTGGTTCGGAGTAAAAATAGGGACGGTGCACGGTGGTTGGAATAAGGTTGAACAATTCCTGCACACACTCTCCAAAATATATCCTATAGAAAACCGATAAGGCAAGCAACATTTTTTCCATGGTCGAGGCTCGTGAGTTTCTTCCTAATTAAAGTCTCATCTCTGAGTCTTCTGGTTCGGCGGTTTATTGAGTCGATGACGAGAGCGTGGTGGAAAGGACTCCCGTTTGGCGGTGAAAAGACACGCCTGCGTCTTGGTGGCATTAAAAGTGACCAGATTGGCATTACCCCAATCGGAGACTGCATGTAAGTTCACGTTCAAACGCTCCACCGGCCTCTCGTAACAATTGGATCTAGTCACTGGTGGCTCGCGCGCTGTAAATATGACAACGGTGCTGTCGTTGCGTATCCAAAAATACCAGGCTTCACCAGATAGTTAATATGCAGCAGAAATAAAGTTGCAGAGAGAACTGAACCCTGAAGCATTGATTGCCAAAAGGTCCGACGAACACCCGTCTATGACCACACGAATAGACCGTTCGCTCAGGAAATTGGAAACCCAAGCGCACAGACCACCAGATACTCCATATCAAGGACGCTTTCTTAGAAGGCTGGTGTACCAGACCCGAAAGTAACAATTTTCTGAGATCAGCCGATGTACAACATGCTTTCAGCGGTAACCCATCTAGAACTATAATTCTTGATATTACGTTGTGCCAAGAGTTGTTATTCGCGCCGCGCGCGCGTCGCCTCCATCTAAGACTCACTGGCCGACTTAGCTACTAGCTAGATGGATGAGCGGGAGCAGCTAGCAGCGTGTGAGCCGAGCGGTTTATAAATTTTATTATAGAACTTAAAGGCACCGTGAACAGACACAGCAACGCAATCGCTCGAACTAAAGCGCAGGAGTTTTAAATATTGTGCGGATTTGTGCGTCAGAGTAATACTCATCTATAACAAATGGATATTCAATGATAAAAAATTGTAATTAACCATCAACTATTGTCAATTACGATTTAAATTCGAAAAAACCGGATTTGACTCTCAATATTCGGATTTATAATAAGCCCAAAAATCCGGATTTTTCAGTCATTTTCGAATTTCGAAGTATCCGGATTGCAATCCCTATGCCCGAACATACATAAAAAGAAAAAAAAACATATATAGACATCCGAATTGAGAAGTCGGTTAAAAAGTGTACCAAATTAATTTTTTAAGGTTGAATTAAAAAAAACTTTGCTGTCATCCCTCCTTCTCTGAAGGCAAATCGCACTCTTCGCTATACACGCAATATTCTTAAAAAAGGGTATAATTAATATTGCATTAAAAATTAATTCATTTTTCTTAACAGTAAAACTTTTTTGTCAATCTTCGAAACGTGACACTCTACGAGGTTTCGTCACAGAATATCTCTTGATTGTATTGATGTAAGCTATCGATTTTTTAATAATTCATCCGTTGACGCCATTTTGAAATAAAATCAAAATGGCGGAATCAAATCAATTGTAAAATCTTCGAACTCCTTTATCGAAATAAAATAAATATAATTAATTAATTTAATAGACACACATTTAAACTATATTAAACTGGGAAAGCGAGTATACCTGTATCAAAACAAGTAATAAACATCAAATCAATAGCACCCTCGTCGATTTATACGATAACTACCACAATATTTCCTTTCGCATGCCAACGCGTTCCAACGCGTGTTATTAAATATTTGACAACTTATAACATTCCATACTGTATGTACATATGTGTAAACATATAGAAATGACATGTTTTGCGGCTATGCGGTCGCGAGGGTTCGCAAAACGAATATAATGAAGCGGAACAGTTTTTTTGTTTGTTTAAACGGGCTTATCTCTGGAACTGGCAGTCGGATTCTTTCACTAATAGAAAGCTACATTATCCCCGAGTATTATAGTTGGTACAATCATGTGTTTAAGTATCGTTTAGCGTCACAGGGGTACAAAAAATATATTTTCCAAAAATGCCCTTAATTCCATTAAATACTGTAAATGCTTTGAGAAATACCTTTTTCTATTTGCACTAAAATTACCCCAACGTATGGTCACAAGGCATGTGCACAGACTAGCGCTAGGCGCAAGCCGCCGCCGCCCAACCCCTTTAATCCCTCGCACATCCGTTGAGTATTAAGACTACACAATGATTTTCAAATTAATTTTTATCTTTCCTTTTGGAATTTAACGGTCCGAGGACCGCGCCTTTTGGAAGGCGTGCATGGGGATACAGGGGATATGTACACTAAGCGGGTTCTATCTCTGCCCGCACTATTGAAAAGATACGGCCAAAGACAGCACCCGCGAAGTGAAAGGACTATTGCAGAAAAGAAGGGAACTATACTGGGTCTATGGAAGGAGCTTGCTGGACTGGTTGCTGGGCTATTGATTGAGACAACGGGACGCCTGCCAAATCAAACGTCTCAATCTTGATATCCTGGCAGATGGTGACTCGCCGCTAACTAAATAGGCCCCCCAAAAACAGTCACCCAAACAAAGATGACAAAGGGAGCAACATTGGTGTCAGCAGTATTATTATTAAAATATTAAATATATTTTTTAGCACCAGTATCATTTGTATTATCAACCCTGAGTCGCACGGTGCTGACCAAAACAACGACCTGTATATCCGCTTCATATAGATTTTTACCTCTCTTAAAGTATTGACACGACAAGTCTGTTTATATTCGCTTGCTTCTAATTTTGTACATGCTTAATTTTGCCAGTCCAAAACAAATATTCTTGTTCTTTTAAACCAACGAAGGCCACGAAGCCGAGTTAGTTGCGTATTCAATTAAGGACAAAGTCAACGTCAGACTTACATACCCGCAATTATTGTTATGATAAGTTTAAACACATTTTTGCCCTTTGACCCGAGTGCCCTGAAGGCTCCCTCTTTGTTACCAACCCTGTATAATTTAATTTAAGGTTTACATCTGTGTGAGATAAGTTAAATATTTTAGTAGCATATTTTTCTTTTTAACAGATGGCCTTTGTTTGACTACAATCTCAATATCTGATATGGAACAAAGCGCATATTTTGATCGGCCAGTTAGCGCAGTTGGTTAAGATTCCCTTACACGCCGCAGGTTGTGGGTTCGATTCCCACACAGGACATGCATTTGTGTGCATGAACATGTCTGTATGTCCTGAGTCTGGATTTAATTATGTATATTAAGTATGTATTTACAAACAAAAAGTAGCAGTGTATTATATCAGTTATCTGGTTTCCATAGTACAAGCTCTGTCTAATTTGGGATCAGATGACCGTGTGTGAGGAATGTCCCAGGATATTTATTTATTTATAATGGATGGACTGGCCAGTTGGTATGGTGCAGGTCTTGGGTTCGATTCCCAACTAGAACATACATGGGAGTCTATGTGTAATTATCTATAACAAGTGTCTGTCCCGCGGCTCCACCCGCTGCTATGTATCCCAGACCAGTGGCATAGCGTGGGTTTCAACCGCTTGGGGCGCAGACAAATTTCGCCGCCCCTTTATTTAGGTCGTTAAATTGAAAAGACTTTAAATATGCGGTAATCCTAAAGATAACCTAATCAGTCCGAATTGTAGGGACGACATAAATATGAAATGAAATAGTGGCGGATTTACCAGCAGGCTGAGTAGGCTTGCTCATACAGCGGCAGATTTTAGGGGCGGCAGAATTTGGGGACCGTTTTATTCGTCCCATGTCT